>PVJA010003308.1:0-29249 GCA_004027025.1 Myocastor coypus
AAAAAAAAAAAAAAAAAAAAAAAAAAAGAAATTAGTTGCATCAGTTGTAACAAGGCAGAACTAAACCTACAGCCTTAACTTCCTAACTTCTATTTTACTTCAATTTTCAGGAATTTTTTTTTACTTTTTTTTTTTTGGTGGTACTGGGGATTAAACTCAGGACCTTGCACTTGCCAGACAAGCACTTATTCTACTGAGCTATCTCCCTGACCCCTAATTTTCAGGAATATTTTTTCATTTTAGAGTACACTATATTTTAAGATTTTGGATTTTTTTTTTTTTTTTTTTTGGTAGTACTGGGAGTTTTTAAAGTAAATTTATTTACTTACTTCTTATTTTTGTGTTATGGCCGGTTCAGCCTGCCCTGGGGGTTGGGCTGGTGCAGCATGTGGTGCCTGGGATTGAACTCTAGTCCCTGCACTTGCCTAAGTAGGTGCTTTAGACCACTGAGCTATACACTAGCCCCATTACTGGGAATTTTTTTTTTCTCATTTTTTTTTTCTTTTAATAAGAAGTAACAATGTGACATTTTCTTTTTTTTTTTTTTTTTTTTTTTTTTTGTGGGACCAGGGTTCGAACTCACGACCTTGCACTTGCCCAGCAGGCACTTGTGCCTCGGAGCTATCTCCCCAGCCCCTACAATGTGACATTTTCAAAACACTTTAGTAGTACATTCCCAATAATTGATACAATACATATTGTTGTCCTCATAGTAGTTATACAGAGCACAGGATATAGACATAATTTTTCTAATTATTGTTGGTACAAAAAATTTCTTCTCACTGAACTAAGAGAAAGTAGTTGTATAGATAATCCAGTATTTCATAATTGCAATGGATTACTGGCAGAACTGGCAATGTCAGAAACTGTTGATTTAAGCATTTTATAGCTCAGCATACTAACCTAGCTTTATGTTTTACTCCTTGTGGTTAAAGGCAAGTTAAAGCAAGACTTGTATAATGAAACATGTAACTTTTGTATCTTGCATGGTCAGTCAAATCCCCTCAGGATTTACTATGAAACCATGTACAGTGCTTTGTACAACTGTTGTCAGTGTCAGCCATCTGGATGAGTCACGGCCATTGCTTGACCAGTTTGTTCTGTGAAAGCTTGAGAGAATGTTTTCTCTCTAGGTGACTCTACTTAGGCACACTACACATCTTCAATCCCTTTCCTCTGTGGTCCCATAATCTCCTTGAACAGAATATTTGGGAAACCACTGAGTTATAGGATGTTACAGCACAGGTTCTCTTATGTCCTGAGTCCTCACTGACCTTGAAGGGCTAGGGCCAAAATACTGGCTATCCTTCTTCTTTTTCTCTAATTTTTGGTCTGCAAACTTACATTCCTAATCCTCCAGAAGAGAAGCTTCATGATACCATTACTCTACAACATAGGTACTTGAGCTTAACATCACTGTCTTTCTGAATATCTTACAATTAACTTGAAATCGGTATTTTCCATCTATCATTGATATTCTAATAAATCCCTATACAATGTGATAAAACCAGTTACATATTTTTACACAGACATTTAGAAATCTAAGTATACACAAAATTGTAGCTAGTCAATCCTACAGCATTTTTTCTCTTACTCTCATTTAATACCTTTTTTTGTTTTCTTGTAAACCAATCATTTTCTTGAGAGACAGTATAGCAGTAACTCAAATTACATTAGAAGCAGCACAAATCTAAAACAAGAATGACAGGCACTCCAAGTATAACTTTAGTGTTACCTATTGCTATCCTCAGTGCGAAAAACCTTTTGGAGGTTCTTAGGACCATTATCTAATTCACCCTGTATACATAAGTGCATGGTGTTGCTCCTGCCATATTTCCCATCTTTTCTGTTTGCAGTCACTTTGTTGTTTAACCCTTAAGTCTTTGGTTTCCATTCAGCTGTGTTATACTTTTCCATTTTTATTTATTTTGAGTTCTTACACTAGGGAGACTATACGATATTTACACATGTAGGTCTGGCTTATTTCACTTATGAGTATATGTTCAAGATACATCCACTTATACATGAAGTTTTCTAGTGTATTATTTATAGTTGAGTATTAGCCCACTGTATGAAAATACATCTTTTTCAACCATTGTTCAGATGATAGACACTTTGGTTGTTTCCAAGATTTGGCTATCACAAATTGTGCTGCTATGAACATAGGTGCACAGATATCACTATGATATGATGTTTTCAGTTCTTCTGTAAAAATTCCCAGTAGGGGGATAGCTGGAAGTACTAGGAATTGAACATTCTTTTATCTCTTACTGATGCTATTTAACATTAACTCTGCTTTTTAAATTAACAGACATGATACAATGCAACTATAATCATGTAAAGCTGATTATAAATTCATGGTTAATTCAGGTCCAAACATGTACATACGAAAGTTATACTGTCATATACAATCCATGCCATGACTGGACTCAAACAGCATTTAACTGGCAAAACAGCCATGCTTAATGCTGAACTGATAAAGCCTATTTATCAAATTATGTCATTTCCTACCCTAAAAGTCTCCTGAAATATGATGCAGTAACAGGAAGAAGACTTTTGAAAAATTCCTTGATAATTCCCTAACACTAAATCTATTGAGAATAAAACTTTCGTACTGTGAAACTAAAAGGTCACAAAAATAGTTCTAATAACAAAATACCCTCAATGTTAAAATCAAACAAAAAATATTCTTAAGAAATGTGATAGAAAAAAAAAAAAATTCCTGATTAGCAAGCAAAGCAATCTACATCTAGGAATGCTACGAAGTACAAAGGTATTATTACACAGTTGGATTAAAGAAACAAAAATGATTTATGAACAGGAAATCAGATTGCCTAAACTATGAAACATCCTTTGGTCAATAAAATCCACACTGGCTGGCCAAATAGCTCAGCAGATTAAAGTACCTGCGAGCAGGCACAGGGGCCAGGTGTTCAATCCCCAGACCTGCTGTGCTGGCCCCACCCATTGGAGTGTGCTCAGATGGCAATTGAGACTGTAACCTGTAACCTCAGCTCTTGAGAGGCTGTAAACAGGTGGATCATCTGAGTCCAGTCTAGTGAGACTCTGAATACCCTGTCAATCTTTCCCCAAAAAACATAAACAATAGAAAAAATAAAAATAAAAACCACATTTCTATGTCATAATTTATTGATGTTCTTTAAATCAATTTTTTTTTTTTTTTTTTTTTTGGTGCAGGGTCTTACTACACAGCTCTGACTCATAGCGATCCTCCTGTTTCCTGCCTCCCAAGTGCTGGGATTATAGGCACGTGCCATTGTGCCCAGACTCCATTGTTGGCTCAGTGCGCCTGGGAGAGGGGCTGGCACAGCAAGTGGGGCCAGGAATCGAACTTGGCCCCTGCGCTTAGCCCTAAGCAAGTGCTTACTTAGTCCACTGAGCTATACTACCAGCCCTAAATAAATAACTTTTTACTCTGAGATTGAACTTAGGGTCTCACACTTATGAGGCAAGTACTCTATACTAGTTATAGGGGCTGGGGATTTGGCTCAGTGGTAGAATGCTTGCCTAACAAGCTGGAAGTCCTGGGTTCGGTCCTTGGCACCAAAAAAAGAATAAAACCTATACTAGTTATAACTTCACTTTAATAACTTACTTTTCACATTAAATTTATACATACCTTAAAAGTATGGAATGGTTTAGGATTTAGTGCCTTCACACTGAACTGTATTCCTAGCCTCTAAATTTCTTTTCTTTTTTGTTTTGGAGACAGGGCCTCACCAAATTATTAACTGGTCGAGGTTAATCTTGAATTAACTGGTAACCCTCCTGCTTCAGCCTCCTAGTGTTTGGGGTCTTGTTCCCTATTTTAAAGAAGCAACTGCTGCTCAAGTACGATCTCTTTCAAGGGCTCCTTGGCACACAGGAGATACTCAGATACTCCAAAATTAAGTAATGAAAATTTTTTTTATCTCAGTTAAAAACTAACTGGTATTTATTTGAAGTAGGAATCCTGAAGAATACAGACAGAAAGGAAAAGGGAAAAATCATTTGTTAAACCATCTTGGTGCTCTTCCTTCTTGTCATTTTTGTGTTCCACAGTACAGGTTAGCCAATCCTGTCAAAGGGTGTGGCTGCTTTTAAAGCCCTGAATAACATGCTGCTTTATAGACAACCAGGTGTTAGGACCTGGGTCTCTAGCCCCACTATTCAGAGGCTGATGCAAGAAGATCACCTGAACCCAGGAATCCTCAAAACCTCATTAATAAGACAAAACAAATAAAAACAGATTTTGTAGAGATCCTATCACTTTATATTAGCATAGCAGTCTGAACTTATAGCTACTTTACATCACCCCAACTCTGGCACTATTCTTTGTGGATCTTTGATGAAACACATTTTCTGTCTTAAATTATACATCCTTGGCCAGTACCAACATGGATCCTTTGAATTCATGTTGTTTTTTCCACTGAAGTTTTAGTGATTTTCTTTTCTTCTAATTGGTTGATTTTTAAGACTTTTTTTTTTTGTGGGACCGGGGTTCAAACTCACGACCTTGCACTTGCCCAGCAGGCACTTGTGCCTCGGAGCCATCTCCCCAGCTCTTAAGACTTCTTTATGTAAAGGACAGTATATTTCTATCTTGTTAAAAGAATTATCTCAATAAAGGGTTGGCTACACTTCAAGTATTTTATATGTATGCATGAAAATGCCATAATGAAACAATATTCTATATATTTAATATACACTAATAAAAATGTATCTGGAAAAACTGTTTTGAGTTCAGTTCAAATGATTACACATTTTATTCACATTTTTACTCTAGCCAATATGCTGGCACACACACAAAAATATTCAATGCTTACTGATTAATAAATGAAAGAATTAAGATATTCTCTTGTAGATGAAGTAAAAATTTTCCCATCACATCTTTTTTTTTTCCTTTGGTATAAATATAAAGTGATAATGTGGAAGATATTGACTGTTCCTGGAGAACCCAGTTTCTATGTCTCCTGTTGCAACCAAAAATAGAATCCATGTACAGAAACTAATTCTCATGCCCCAAGGATAATGGTGGAGATGAGATATTTAGTGTCCTGAAACTTCAGTGTAGGCTCAGGTAAGAACCTGTCCATTCCAGACCCAATCTGTCAGAGCTTCTGGAACTCAGACTCAGAGCAACAGTTCCTAAGGCATTCTCTTTAGGTTTTGGATTGATCGGTCTTTTCCCTGTCTCTCAGTGACTTCTGATCATTTCAAACTGTTTCAATCTCTTCAGTATTGGTTGGTTATTCTCCTTGCTTTGTTCCTATTTGTGAGAATAAGAGTTTTCTTACAGTACTTGCTATATAACATTAAAGGATTTAAAAAAATAATTAGATTTTGGATTAATTAGATTACAGTGTAGTCCAGGCTGGCCTTGAACTCACCACAATCCCCTTGCCTCAGCCTCCTGAATGCTTAGATTACAAGTAAGTGACACGATGGCTGGCTGACTATGATGTTTTAAACCAATTACCTTAAGGACATCAGTTACTCAGAAAGGAACCGGTAAAGAATTTTCTAGAGTGCTAGCAGAATGGCTCCGCAGTCTAAAGCCCCTGTTTAAGAAAGCTTAGGTGGCCACAGGGACAATGGTTCAATTCCTGGCACCACATGCTGCGCCAGCCCTGTCCTCAGGGCCAGCTGAGCCAGCCATTAAAAAAAAAAAAGAATGTAAGTAATTGACTAGATATGGTGGTGGGCGCGCGCGCGCACACACACACACACCCTGTAATCCCATCACCCAGAGGCTGAGGCAGGAGGATCACTGAGTTTAACTAGCCTGGGCTACATAGTGAGACCCTGTTTAAAACACACACACACACACACACACACACACACACACACACACACACACACACACACACACAGGTTAAAAAATTAAAAGAATTTTCTAGAAATAAGAGTGATTAGGAACAAAGCTGAGGATGTTTTACTCTATCCAAGTATCAAATTAAGTGAAGAGCAAATTCTTTCTCTGACTGGAAATAAAAATTCATGAAGGAAGAGCATTTCCTGATTTGGATATCTGAGATTTTCTAAAAAAAAAGAAAAGAAAAGAAAATTGTGCTTATTTCAGTATGCTTTTCTTTCACTTATTAAAATATGTCTTAACTTACCAAACAAGTATTAACCAGATGCCTGTGCTAATTATTGTACTTGATTTGAAGTTTTGATTGGTTTAGAAAACTGGTAACAAAATAGACACACAGTAATATATACTAGAATACTATACTAATACTAGAGTCACTTCTAATCAAGTTGCTTCAGTGCACTGATTTAATCTGTTATTTTATAAGCTCAATTTATATTTGAGATCTTTAGGGGCAAGCCACTAGGGTCCCCTTTGTGTTTCCCTCTTCAACAGAAGCTTTCTTTCCAAATAAATATTCTATTCTAAACCTCCACCTCACTCCTAAAATTCATTCTTTGGTTTTAGAGAACACAAACTTGCCCAAGTGTCTTTTCAGGTTGGGAGATCAGTTTTTCTTCCTGCATCAATTGGAGGTCATCCACCAACTGGACGGAGACTCAAAGCTATACATCTACCCAAGATAAAAGTGCCTGGCATCTATCGAGGGCCTTTAGATAGACCCTCTGAAGAGTACCTCTGACTGCCAGTTACAACTACAACCCCTTTCAGCCTGAAGATGCCAGAGTGGTCATAGCCCATAATTCCCTCACGGCAATTTGGGTTACTTGTTCAGAGGGGGGAATGTTGTAGGCAGCCAAATTAGATAGAAATATTATAGGCAGTCAGATAGGGCTAGGCCCTTGAGGGCAATATGGAAAGCAACTCGACTATACAGCTTTGCAAGAAACATGCATCCCACCTGTGGGCCAGACCTTGAAACAAAAGAGTAAAGAAATGCAGCCACCCACTCACTTGAAGTTAAATATCAGGGATTGATATTCTAAACGAGTATCGATCACCCTAAAAGAGCCTAAATGAGTCAGAGACTCAACCCCAACAGAAAGAACCCTTATTCCGCATTCATGCCCGCTTGCTACATGACTTGCTTACCAATTTGTTCCCAATTTAATCAATTTTACCTGAACAGTGACACTTGTAATCTCATTGGTCGACCATGACTTTGTCCCACCTCATGACCACCTAAGCAAGTTCCTCTAGTTTCACCTTAGGTCCGCCTTATCACATGGTTTTGCCCTATAAGACCCCTAAAAAATGACAATTTCCTGGGCAACCCACTAGGGTCTCCATTCTTTTCCCCTCTTGGACAGAAGCTTTCTTTCCCAATAAATATTCTATTCTAAAAAAATCTTTAGCCATTACTCAGTTTTGGTGGCATCTCAGTTTTGACACAGAAAGTACATTGGAGTGCATGCCTGTACTCTCATCATTTGGTGAAGCTGAAGCCAGAAATCACCTGGCCTTAGCAACTTAGTGAGACCTTGTCTGAAAATAAGTTAAAAAGGTTTGGGTATATATAGTTTCATACAGAGGTGTTGGTTAAAGCCCCTGTAACACACACATATACCACATACAGATATGATTAAAAAGTTCAGTATTAGAATTCATGAAGGAAGTGTCTTAAAAGGAAGACTTCATTTTTTGGGGGGTGGGGGGAGGTAGTGCCAGAAATTGATTTTGGGCCTTTACAATGACCTAACCCTCAAACTCCCTTGTTCCTTTTTTAGTTTTGAGGCATGGTTTTACTAAATTGTCCAGGCTGAACTCAGACTTGGTGTTCTCCTGCTTTAGCCTCACAGAGTACTGAAATTAGATATGCACCATGATGCCAAACTAGGAGAGATGATGTTTACTAAAGAACTGTGAATGACAAATGTGTTCCAATGTCTGAATTGTCCAAATTTCTAAATTAAGGGATTGAAAATTGGACTGACCAGGCATAGTACCCATGACTGTACCTGCTGTATTCAGAAGGCTCAAGGTAGGAAGAGTGCCAAGAGTTTGAGACTAGCCTGACCTATACAGCTGGACTGTTTCTTAAAGAACCAAAAAAAAAAAAAAAAAAAAAAAAACAACCAAATAAACAAACAAACAAACACACTAAAACCCAAAATAAAACACACAAAAACTCAAAAGTCACCCATACAACCCCCCCCCCCAAAAAAAAACTACATGACTGAGATTGACATTAACCTACCTAAACAGTTTTGGAGGTAAGATACTAAACCGAGTTTTATCCAAAATTTTCCTGATCTTGTTTCTTCCACCTGAAACAGTATTTGCTTTAACTTTCTTATGTCCTTTCTCCTGTGATGTCTGCTCAATATCTCCTGGTACATCTTGGATTGAGTGACGATTACTTTTTTTTTCAGCAATTTTGGGAATATGAGGAACACCAGATTTCTCTTGTTCGGTCCTACTAAGCAGCTCTTTGAACACTGTGGAAATAAACGAATATTTTTTTTTCCCTCAGTAGACAGTTTTAGCCCCAAATTTTAAGGATAAACACGATCTACTTTTATTATTTGGCCTTCTGTAGTCCTACTTAATCACGATCAAATTACACAATCAAACTTATACCCATCCTTCACTTACCAGCTGTACTTACTCTTCAGTTTTTCCACCAGACTATACCTCTGATGTTATAGAAGTTACTCCAAGTACAAAGAATGATCTTAGTTTTTGTTTTAGTAGTGAAAGAAAGCACATGTTTCTCACAAGCTCAAAGACAAGTGAAATTGAAAAGAACTAAGCTTTAAGAACAAGTTACAGGGTTCTGGGGAAATAGCTCAGCGGAATAAGTGCTTGCTTGGCAACCACAAGGGCCTGGGTTCAATCCCTGGTTTCGGGGGAAAAAAAAAAAAAAAAAAAAAAGAAGGAACAAGTTATAGTATTAATAGCCTGGCATTTAGTTGTAAAATGTGTAATGTTTTGAGGCTTCTTCTTCATAATCTGCAAACTGACTGTACATAGGAACGGGCTTCAGTGTGGTACTTCCACACATACACACAGCATGCAGTCATTACATCTGACCACTTTTTTCCCCACCTCTTGCTACCCCCTACTTCTGCCCTCCCCCCTTCTGGTTGCTAGTAATCACTACTTTCAGGTTCATTTCTTTTTTTAGTTTCCACAAATCACAATATACTTATCTTTCTGAATTAAGCTTATTTTCCTTAACAATGTCCTTCAAGTTTACCTATTTTGCTGCAAAGGACAGAACTTCTCTTTATGGTTGAGTAACACTTCACTGTGTAAGTGAGAAATATTTTCTTTATCCATTTATTCACTGATGGATGGTGAATAGTGCTACAATAAACATACGCATTCGGGTACCTCTTTTATAAGCTGATTTCATTTCCTTTGGATAAACACCCCATTGGATCATATTACAGTCCTAACTTTAGGGTTTATTTTGTTTCTTGAGATAGTCTCTTACTACATATACAGTCCAGGTTGGCCTTGAACTCACTGGATAGCCTCTGCTGACCTTGAACTCTGAGTGATCTTCCTGCCTCAGCTTTACGAATGCTGAAACCGCAAGTGTACCATGGTTCCCAACTTTAGCTTTAAATTTCTTTGGGAACCTCAATGTTCTAAACAGTGGCCATCTTACCAACCATATACAAGACTTTTTTTTTCTCCAGATCCTCACCAGCACTTACTTCTGTTTTCTTGAGAACAATCATTCTAACTGGGATAAAACTACTATCTCATTGTTGTTTCGAATTGCATTTCCCTTAGTGGCCTAGTAATACTAAGTATTTTACATAAGTACAGTACACACTGCCAAAAAGCACATTTTCTGCCTTCAAAATAATAGAGATATTTATGAGTCTTCTTTCAGAGAATTTTCTTGATTTAAATTCAGCTAAGTTTGGGGCCATGGAGATAGCCTCGTAGAGTAAGCATTTGCCCAGTAAGCACAGGGTCCTGAGTTCAATGCTGGGTATCGGAAAAACAAAACAAAAAGGTACATTCCTTTAGTTTCTATTTTTAAAGTCTTAAGTCATACAGCAAAGATAAACCCCTATTTTCAAGTTAAAATCAAGACATTCATCCATTCAAGAAATAGTTACTATCTGGCGTGGTAGTGCATGCCTATAATCCCAGCACTTGGGAGGCTCAGACAGGAGGATCGATGTGAGTATGAGACCAGCCTGGGCTACAAAAGAGAGCCCGAGGCTAGCCTGAACTGCATAGTGAGACCCTGTCTCAAAAAGAGCGGGATTCAAACTCACGACCTTGCACTTGCCAGGCAGGTACTTGTGCCATGGAGTTATCTCCCCAGTGCCTCTTTTAGTTTAATTTACGGGTTCATGCTCCTAGACACTAGGCCAAACTCCAGGAACCCCAAGAACTGTGAAAGCTTGCTTATTTTATGCTAAGTTATTAGAGAGCAAATTGTCAACAGACATTCATATACTGATTTAACATGATGAAATTCAGTAAAAGGGACTCAAAAAAGAGGAAAAGTGCCAAATGTTTCACTTTTCATTATGACTAAGCACAGTATAAAGAGGTCAGAGTGAAAAGCTGAAACTGACACTTCCTTCCTATACATATAGTAAAAGTCAATTCAAACTCTTTTATTTGGAATCTTAAAAAATCTAAGAGCACCCCCCCACATGAATTAACTGCCACTTCAAAACAACATTTAAATTTTCTTAAATAGTTTTCAATGAACATTTTTATTATTATTATTATTTTGTTGTCTTTTTGAGACAGGGTCTCGCTATGCAGTTCAAGCTGGCCTTTAGCTCACTTTTGGAGCCCAGGCTAGTAGCGAACTCTCATTGATCCTCCTGCCTCAGCCTCCCAAGTGCCGGGATTACAGGCCTGTGCCACCACGTCTGGCTTCAAATTCTCAGAATTTCAACAAAACCCCTATGGTGTCCAGTGAAACCAAGTAACAATAAGTATTTGCTAAAAGTTAAAAAAAAAAAAAAAAAAGGTTTAATTAGAAGTACAGTCCTAATATATGTGCTTTCATATACAAATATGATAAAACTACAAAGCAGGCAGTGTAGTAAATGTTTTTAAATAGAAAGGTAGAGCATACTATTATTAGAAATCTTTGGTTCACTAATTACTTAATGTATAATGACTTATTTTCTTATTATCACATAAAGTTAGTTCAAAGGTTAGAAACAGACTGATTTGCACATTAGCAGGGAGGAAAGAACCTAATTATCACTTCTAGGTTTGGCTGAAGTCATTTTTAAGTTTAATTCAAGAACCTCCAGTTGAGTACCACATAATGCTCATCTCCTACATGATTAAATATAACTGTACATCTACTTTTGAACTTATTTTCTAAGATATCAAAGTAATAAATACAAATCATGGAAAATTAAAATTCTAGTTACTAAACAAAACTATCCTAATAAAACTAACAGCTTTGGCAAAAAAGTTAATATTTTATTATCTTCCTTTCACTGTAATGACTTCTTGCTTTTCCTATTAACAAAACAAGGTAAGGGAATTTTTACAACAAAACTCACCAAAAATGTTGGTCTTCACGGTAAGCGCAAGATGAGTATTATTCCTCAAAATTTCAAGAGCTTTCACAAATGTAATATTCTCAAAATTTTGTCCATTTACTTCCATTATCTTAAAAGTATTTGAAAAATACAAAGTAAACTGTTATTTATATTTACAATCTTAAAATTTTAATAATAAAAAACTAATATTAATAAAAGGTACCATAAGTGAAAAGAATCTGTGAGGTCAACTATGGTTTAGTTTTTCTCTCTCATATTGCTATTTCTGCAAATCTCTAAATGTTGTTGAAGAAGCTAAGATATTTAGAAAAAACTTTTAAGAGAATAACTTATAAATGAGAACATGTCAACCATGTCAGATCAGCTTATAAAATCTTCTGCCTATGTAAGAACATACAGATTTTATTCAAGTAATTAAATGCAAATTTACTGCATTTCAAAGTGAATGCAATAAGCAGCACTCTGAAGCACATTCAGTATATTTTGCTGCCACGAACCGAAAGTCAAACAACAAGAAACAGAAATGTGATGAGTTTCCTTTTCCTATCTGAACACTGCTAATTTTTAAGAGGGATTTCACAATTTGGATATAAATCAAGAGGGTTATTTAAAAAAAATGAGAAGCTTATTAAAAAAAATTCTAAGGGAAAAAGGACAAAGATAAACATAAAACAAGTAAGGCAGCAGAGTGCAGAATTAAAGGCCTGACATAAGAATTACAAAGGTAGGAATATAAAACAATATATTGGGAAAAGAAATTATACAAAAGCAAAATCTGTATTTGAAAAAGGCCGAGGTCCATATACTAAAATAGCTAATCTAACACGATCATAAAATTTCTTTAAACATATGCTAGGGAAAATTCTTAATTCTAAGTACAGAGAGTGAAGAATGTACAAATAATGCTATGGGGGTGGGGGACAGGGGAAATCAAAAGGTGTGAGAGAAAAGTAAAGACTTGATTTTGGACTTCTTTTGGGCAGCATTAAGATGATGTGATATGTTTCTGTAACTTCAGCGCTTTGAGGAAAAATCATGGTTACCCAGGAATTTCACGTATAAAATACCTGAACAACAACAAATAGCTGTCTACCAATTCTGAGATCCTAGCTGTTAGACATTGCTAACGAGTGGTCTGGGGCAAGGAATAGAAATCTTCAACTTTAAAAAGCTTCCTTGGGGAAAACAAAGGAACTGTGAACTAGTTTACATCAGAGTTTCTTATCTGTTTGTCTGACTGGTATTTTGGGCTAAATAAGCCTTTTGTTGCGGAAGATATGCTCGGCACCATAGACTGTTCAGCTGCATCCTTGGCCTCTATGCACCAGGTGCCAGTAATAACCCACAAATCATGATAGGCAAACATACATCAGTGGCTGAGGGTCTAGCTCAGTGGCTGAGTCTTAACTCAGCATGTGGGATGATGCCCTGGGTCTGATTTGCAGCAACATAAACACAAACAAATGAAACTGTATCAATCTGCTTATGCCTAGAAATAGACAGATACAGTTACAGACAGACATGTATACCTAGACATTTCCAAATGGCCTTTGGGGCAGGATGACTCATGGGTTATGAATCAAATGTTCTGAAGTGCTGCATCTTTTATAATACAAATATCCTCATAATTTAAGTGAAAAGAATGGCTCTTAGAAATAAAACACAGCTATACTCTTAAAAAAAAATTAATAAACACAGTTTTTTTTTTTTTTTTTTGTTTTTTTGAGATAGGGTCTTTTTATGCAGTTCAGGCTGACCTGGAGCTCACTTTTGTAGTAAGTTTCCTGAGTGATTCTGATGACCCATGAAGTTTTTTTTTTTTTTTTTTTTTAATAACAGTGACATTTAGGAAAACACCTTGTGTATGCATGAGGAGGTTTGTAGAGAGCTTTTTAAAAGTGCACTCTCTAGTCCTCATCTCTTGAGAATGTGATGATAAATAGGACTGAGATAAACCTCGGAATTGTACTTTTTTATATAACAAGTCAGTAATTCACATTTTGAAATAGACTCAATAGTTACCCAATCCTATCTAAGAAGAATAAATCATCACGAAATTCCTCCCAGTGCCTTCATTTTCTCTGGTTACCTTGCCTGCTCACTTTGTTTGTGTATAGTTATCGTTCTCTATAAACACTAAAACGAATTATGTAAGCTGATACTACCATTTATGGTAATCTTCAGACATTTATATTTGAAAATGCTATGGAAGAGATAGAAGTGTCTTCACTTTCAAAACTCCTAAGGATGCTAACTCATACTCTGATTTTTGTGGAATATTATGAAGGTACCAGATGATACTTTCCGAATCTTTGCAAAATGGGTTAGCCCAAAGGAGGTCACACTGATAGTGCAGTACATTATGCGGTTTCTGGCCAAAATTTCCCCTAAGATGACAGTAAAGAACTCACTATAAAATTCACAGTGAGGTCTAGCCCAGCCTACACTACACTTTAGGAAATATGTTTTAAAAATAAACCTTAAATGTTACCTATTTAAAAAAGGTCAGAAAAACAGGCCACGCTTGCTTGAAAAACTATCAGATATGAACAAAAGTTGCAGACATGCTTTGTAAGAGAAAGTTTTAAGTGGCAGGTTTCTTACCTGGTCACCACGTTTCAATCCTGCATCAGAAGCTTTGCTGTCAGGTTCTACTCCTTCAACAAAAATACCAAATCCCTTTTCACTTCCTCCAGAGAGGCTAAAATGCAGAGGTGACTCCCGGGAAGCCTTCTGCAGCACAACCTGTCTCCACTTAGCCTTTGCAGCACAGGCAATATTCAACAGCCGGAGATGACCATTCATTTTCTGTAGGTGGCAAAGGGTACAACGTTCACAAACCTATTCCTAGAAGCTTCTAAAAAATCTTCTAAGTTACTAGAATATAAACACACAGACTACAGAATATGTGAGCGGGGAGAAACAAAACTGAGTGAGAGGACACTTCCACCCTGAGTACATTAAAAAAGAAGACATTTTAATATCGTATTTGAATACTTTTGGGTAAACACAGGTTAGAAAGGATTCAATGTCTCATTTACAGAGGAATTACTTTACAGAGGAATTACATTACTTCTTATTCCTAAACCACCTCTCTTGTGTCCTGGCTGGTGTATAAAATCAGAATGTTTCCAAACCTTTACTTAAGACCTTCAATGACTTGAATCACTTTTCCAAATCTGAATTTCTATCTCTTCTACGGAAGACTTCTCATATTATTTTAGCTCTTCCTTAACCTCAGTGATACTGCAACTTCTAGGTTCTAGTACCAAGATATAATTATTCTTAAGTAGTGTAAGATATAAATATCATTTCCCTAAAATGAAGCTATCCTCCAAAAAAACTAAGTTTTATATTTGTTCCGATCCCACATAACTCCTTGAATTATTAGATTTCAATAAATATCTGATAACTAATTGTTTACCAGGAAAAGAATTCTATGGCTATCAGGCAGATTTCACACTTCAGTGTCCTCTGGATGCTTACACAGCCAGCATCAAAGAGCCAAATGATACTGGGTGTCCCTTTGTTCAAGTTCCCTAGTCCCTGTCCATTTTCCTCATTTTGTATGGAGCAAATATGACACTCTACTGAGTAGTCTACAGGAACCAAGGGGTAAAGAAGGAGACAAAATGTGCCCATATTCTCTTCTTTATTAAACTCAATCCTCTTGAAGCATGTGCTGTTTGTCGTCAGACTGCTAAAATCATTAACTCATTATAATCCTCACATACTTTCTCTGAACTATAGGCTATCTTTCAACTAAGATAACAGGCATAAAGTTAGGCACCTTATCCAACTCACATATCTAGCAGGTGGTAGAGCTTGATCTTAATATAGGCAATTTGACTCCCAAGCTATAATCAAACCACTCTGTTGAATTAACATAATTCCTAAATTTCAAAATTGAGCCAGCAACCCATCTGCAGATCAGTTTTACATCTGACAGAGAGAAAGAAAAGATTCATAAGTAGGCCTGGTGGAATAGCTCCGTGGTCTAAAGTGCCTGCTTAGGCAAACTTATGCAACTGCAGAGACTGTGGCTCAATCCTCAGCACCACGTGCTGCGCCAGCCCCACCCCCCAGGGAAGGTTGAGTTAGCCATAACATAAATAAATAAATTTTAAAAAAAATTCATCAGTAGCTACTGTGGAAATTAAGAGGACCTTGAGGGAACTGTTTTAGGTGCTGTTTATTTTTTAAGAAAAGAAATCATACATAGCAGATAAGCCTTTAAAGCATTAATAATACAGCCGGGCGTGGTGGCTCATGCCTGTAATCCCAGCACTTGGGAGGCTGAGGCAGGAGGACTGGTGCGAGTTCGAGACCAGCCTGGGCTACAAAAGTGAGTGCAGGACCAGCCTCAACTGCATAGCGAGACCCTGTCTCAAAAAGACAAAAAAAAAAAAAAAAAGCATTAATAATGTGTAAAAATGTACAGATCTGGTATGTAAGATACTCATCCAAAGTTCTACAGTTTCAAACAGCAGGACTGGCAGAGAAAACCAGCATGGTTTGAAATACAGAACTGGCAAAGAATATGCAATAGTGTGGTTTGGCTATAAAATAGTATACAAGAAAAATGCTAAAAATGCTAAGTATTGAAAGTTCCTCAATACACAGGAACAACTTTGGCAGGAATTACAGTTTATTGACAAAGACAGCACTATGCAGCATTCATAGTTTTAAGATAATCTTTGGGTCACACAGAATGGACTAGAAGGAGAATAAACTAGACTTAAAAGCAGTTAGTAGGGTATTTTAACAGATCAGGTATAATGAAATTGTAATATCCTAAATTGGGGGTAAAAAAGAAATGGGTGGGAAAGAGATGAGAAACGAACATGTATATGTGTAAAAGTACGTACGTATAAACCTAAGTTATTGAGAGGGCAAGTTTCAGAAACTGACTGAATCACCAAACTTTGGCCACCAAACTCAAGAAAAAGAGTAAGAGAGTCCATATACAAGATTACTATTTGCAAACATGGGAAACTGAAGAATATCAATGTTATTGGTCCTAAACAGAAATGAAAGAGCTGAGAGGAGATTGATCTGGGTTGAAATGGTAGAGAAGGAACTACAGATTTTTCGATAGATTTCAAAGCTTTCAGAACGGACATTTCAGACACTGCAAAGATGAAAACTGTTGCTCTTCTGAACTTGCTAAAGGGTAGGGAGGCCTCTAAATTCTGAAAAAGATAAATTCTTTTGAGTCTTACCGTATCTTCTAGATTTTTTTCAAATTCTTCTAGAAATCGAGTCATAGCAGGATGACCTTCAAAATCATTAAAATGATTATTTACCCACAATAATACAATCCGTGTCACCTGTAGAAGCAGAGAAGGCAGCATGTGTTTATGACAGACATCCTTCTGCAAAGCAGATTTCAAAAGCACGATGAAACCTAAGAAGGAACTGAGTTCCATGGCCAGCCCTGGCCCAACTACTCCACTTCCAAAATCAGTCTAGTTCCATTGCTCAGTTTGAAAGTCTGCTTCCCTGTACTCAAACATAGATACATCCATTTTCCCTTCCGAAGTACATAGCATGACACATCTTTAAAAAAGGCTTCTTTTATAAATGCTATTAAGGCCGGGCATGGTGGCGCACGCCTGTAATCCCAGCACTCGGGAGGCTGAGGCAGGAGGACTGGTGAGAGTTCGACACCAGCCTGGGCTACCAAAGTGAGCTCAAGGCCAGCCTGAACTGCATAGCGAGACCCTGTCTCAAAAAGACAAAAATAAATAAATAAATAAATAAATAAATGCATATTAATCAAACCATCCAAAAGTGTTTCTATAGCCCTTAATATGTATAACCAAAACTATAACAAAAATAAATCTGCAACTCCTTCACAGTACACAGTGACAATTTTTAAAGTGATAAATATGGTCACTTCGTTCTACAATTCTTTTTTTAAAGTTAAAAATTAACAAATGTAAGTGATTTGCAAATATAGTAATTTTAGGCATTGTCTTGGGTTACGGGGTTGTTCCTCTGTAGCACAAAATGTTTTAATTTTGATAAAGTTCAACTTATTTTCTGCTTTCATTGTGTCATATCTGAATAATAATTACCAAATTTTATTTATTTATTTCTAGAATTTTTATTTTATTTATTTATTTATTTTTCTTGTGTCAGAACCTTTATTTGTTTATTCACTCATTTTTATGGCCGGCTCAGCCTGCCCCGAGGGCAGGACTGGCGCAGCATGTGGTGCCGGGGATCGAACCACGGTCCCTGAAGCCGCCCAAGCTTTCCCATGCAGGCGCTTTAGACCACTGAGCCATCCCGCCGGGCCCAATAATTACCAAATTTTAGTCATGAAGAATTACTATCTTTTCTTCCATGAGTGCCACAGTTTTAGCTTTTATATTTAGGCCTCTAACCCACTTTGTGTAAATTCTTGTAGATGGGTATAAGGACTGCATTTTATTTTTTTGCATATGGCTATCTGATTATTGCAAATTTTTTTCTCTCTCTAAACATACCTTTACTTCTTAGCAATTGAAATAACTGTATTTAATTGCAAAGAGGAAAGCCTGTAGCTGTTTTTTATTGTTGTATCAGGGATTGAACACAGGATCTTGCACTTGCCAGGCAGGTGGTTATGTCACTGAGCTATCTCTCCAATCATAACTATAGCTTTTGATACTGTAGTGTTCTAGTTTATAGAATATCACAATCTACATGTATCATCCTATCTCCTATAAAATGCAACCCAGAAGGACAGTTGGTAACTGAGACCCTACCTTGTATTTTCTTAAACCACCTTATTCCCATTGATCTGCTGAGGTGTTACTATTTTGCCCATTAAATATACAAAATATCCCATATAATAAGTTAACTATTTAAAACATCAAACAACATTTAATGAGAAAATTTTGTAACATAAAATTTGACATAGACAAAAGAGAGAACTCATGAGTTTTTGACATATTGTTTTCAAATGATAAAATCTATCCTTGATAAAACTGAAAATACTCCTTATTCTGAGGTTGAAAATAATTTATCATGCTACTAATCAGTTAATGTTTTATTAATTTCCAAAAACAACTCAAAATTTTAGTAGAATTACAAAATGCTATCATGTTTCCTAGATAGCTATACCATGGCTTTATTTCAGTTTTTACCTTTTAAGACTCATGTTCACTTTGTTTTTATCACATCCACTTTTAATGCACTATTCTGTCATAAATACAAATGAGCAGAGATATATCTATGCTGACATTCACTTTTTTAGGTGAACTGAATTGTTATTAAAATAAACAATCAAGCTGGGAATGGTAGCAGATCTTTAATCTCAGCATTCAGGAAGCTAAGACTGGAGGCTCTCCATGCGCCTGAGGCTACTACCTTAGACTAGTAAGTTCAAGACCAGCCTAAACCACATTGTGAGACCTTGACTCAAATCAACCAACTAACCAACCAACCAAAGAAACAAACCTATCAACTGCAAAGATTCTCATTAGTAAAATTTAAGCATCAAAATCACTTTCATGTCTTGTGTGTACACACACACACACACACACACAACTAACCTTATCTCTCAAACTGTCAATCTTAAACCATTCCAGTAGTTTGGTTCCAACAGTCAAAGGACTTTCAAGAAATGTTCTGTAAGTTAACAGAAAATCTTCTATATAAGTTGGGTCCACAATAGAATGTTCTTCTATTAAATGCATGATGAGACGCTCAGGTGTTGCCTAAAAATATAAAGACAGTATAGATTAGAAAATAAACAGCTTGGGAGTCAATGCCTCTGTAGATATTCCTTTAAAACTAGAGTTTCACCTTTAGAACTTCAGTACTGGGAGCAGACAGTCTCTTTAGATTATAATTTGGCAACATCCAGAGGTTCAGAGTGTGAATGGGAGAGGAATAAGTACCCAGCAGTATTACTCAGATATACCTGCTTTCACTGGCTTTCCTGCTAGCCACTGGGGACATGGTGATTGTCCAAAACAAAAAGAGGGAGTGAGTTAAATAAGGAAAGGGAAAAGAAAAAGACAGGAAACAAGCTTTCTTTCAAATTTACTCCATTTAGAATTCTTTTGACAGGGCACAGGAAGAATATGTCAGTACAAGACAGCCAATTTGACTGTTGCTACTTCCTCAAGTAGATGTTTCCTCTTGCTTAGTTTGTCCCTGCTGGCTGACCATTTTGGGAGGAACCCAGAGCCCTACAGTAGCTTTTACATTTACAGTTTATTTTATTTATTTATTTTTTGGTGGGACCAGGGTTCGAACTCACAACCTTGCACTTGCCCAGCAGGCACTTGTGCCTCGGAGCTATCTCCCCTGCCCCTACATTTACAGTTTAAAATGCCTGTCGCTCAATTTATAGAAGAAAACATAAATATTTCCCACTGTTCCTCTTTCAGTTTTTGAATCAATGTCAACATTAGCCTTTTTGTTCTTTCACATGTAGTGCATACAACAGAAACAACTAAAATCAAAACAGAAGAAGAAACTAACTGTTAAGCCTGATATAGATACCAACTACTGCCATAACTCAAACTTTAATTTGCTTTTATCTGAACAATTTGTTGTAATTAAATATAAAGAACACATTAACGCTAACAATGTCCTAATCTAAGAATTTATTTACAAAAAGATGCTCCCTGCTAACAGAGTACAAATTTGTTCTCTAGACGGAAGCCAGAAGTAAGACTGTTCATATAACCTACTTAAGTGCCAAGGAAACCATACATTACTACTCTTCTCCTACCTTCCAAAACACTCTAAGCCTATGCATGTGACCCTGGTTTATTATATAAATCAATGTTTTGGGTCACTTCATTCTGGTTCTTAGGTCAGACACAGCCAAGTTATGGGCAGGAACTAGGAAGCATGAAAAAGAGGCTATCATTCTGCTCAGCTAAATCCATGACAGCCTATGCTGGACACTGACAGCTTTCACAGATGAGCCTCAGGACCATGCAGGGCATGCCACCAGTGTGTTCACTAGCAGCCAAGAGGTGGAATCCTTGGGGACGGGGTGGTAACAGGCAAAAGAGATGGGTGGTGTGCTTTTATGGGCATGGTAGAGGCTAATCATAATCAACAAAGTGCAATGAGTAACTTCTGGAGAAGATATTTGCAAACATAGAAAAGATTAGAGAAAACTTCTTTAGTAAAGTATTGCAAATGGAAGCACTAGTATGAACTCATAGTTGTTACATATTGTATCTCCTACCTCTCTCTGTCTGGTGAAGGGATCTAAAAATAAGTTTAAAGAAGTAGCAATAAACACAGTGAGCACCCCAGGTATGTAAGTGTTATTCCTCTACTGGAAGGAGCTCTCTGGAGAAAGGATGCATCTTAAAGCTAAGCAGACAAAAAAAGTTTATGCTGAGCTCTACTACTGGCCAAGTAACAAGGAAGCACTCAATGTCATCAGAAGAATTCAAGAATCAGCTTGAAAGTTATGAAAGATCCTGTGGAAACTTCCCAGTGAAACAGTTTGGAAGTCAGTCATCACCACAACCAGAATAACAAGGTTAACTTCAGCAGTGGCTGGATAGATAGAACAGCATCTGTGCTGCCTGAACAGATGCACCAGGAAGAGCACATCACCATGCTGGTAGAACTCCTTCCAGGGAAGACTGACTTGAGTATGGCAATGAAGAAAGATGGCCTAGCAAGCACAGGTTTAACAATGGTTTGCACTTACTGCCCTCACCCCACAGTCTGCATGTCTTTTTTTTTTGTGTGTGTGGGACCAGGGTTCAAACTCACAACCTTGCACCTGCCAAGCAGGCACTTGTGCCTTGGAGCTTTCTCCCCAGCCCCCATGCACGTCTTGTTAATAGAGCTTTGACATCTTTTTTTTCGTTCAGCATATCTTGCCCATACAGTGCTATATAATTTTTGCTGGTTGTACAGCACAGTACCATTATTTAGGTTCTGCTTCACATTACAGTACTACATGTAAGAGTTTTACAAACAAAAGCAAATACATCAAGCTGGGATTTCCTTTGGCCATTTCTCCTTTAGAGACCAATTTACTTTAACAATCTCAGTGCAGGAATATAAGGAAGGTGTGCTGAGGGTACGAACAATAAGAACAAAAGACATGAAATATGCGAGAATGCAAAGGGTTCATATTACAGATCATTGGGAAATGACTCTAAGAAGAGGGAACCTAACAGAGTAAAGGCGTGGTGGACACACTGTAATCCCAATACTTGGGAGGACTGCTGTGAGTTGGAGGCTAGCTTAGGTTTATAGTGAGGTCAAGGCCAGCCTGGACTACACAGCCAGCTGTTGTCTCAGAAAACCAAAAAAGGTAGGAGAATCTGACTGAGCTCTCTGTACTGTCATGTCCCTGCAACTTTCCAACTCAGTTTGCAATTAAAAACAAATAGTCCACACACAAAAGGATAAAATGAATTGAAATTAAAAAAAAAAAAAACATGCCAGAGTGGTGCCCAGCATTCAGGAGGCTGAGGCCAGAGGATTCCTCTGAGTTTCAGGCCAGCCTGGATGACACAGTGAGTATAATGCCAACCTGTACTACATAGTAAAGCCCTTTCTCAAAAACCAAAATAATCAAAAAGAACAAAAGAAAGTGTTAGCTTATGGTAGTCTATGTATCCCTTCATCTTTTCATTATAAAAAAGCCTGCACTCAGTTTAAGAAAAGCAAGCAGAGGAAAAGCATGATGACCAAGGCACAAATCAGTAAGACACTAGATTCAGATCTCTGATTTATCTCCTTCACTATTAAACTGCTCAGTCTACAAAAAAGAGTGCAGCACTTATCTTGGAACCAAGCATGACTTGAGGGGAGGTTTATTTTTTTGTTTGCTTTTGATGCTGAGGATCGAACCCAGGGCTTCCCAGCTTGCTTGGCAAGCATTCTACCACTGAGCCAAATCCCCAGGCCCCCAAGGCTGACTTGAAAAGAGAAAGGCATACATTATTTTTCCTCTCCCACCGATACCTGCTCCATTTTATATCTAGAGATTTTTTAAAAGAGACAAGGAAGAAGGCAAGGAGTAAGGAGGGGTGGATGTGAAGAAGAGAAATCCATGTGCTATAGGCATCAATTTGCAGACTCTCATTGTGTCTGACTTACCTCATTTAGCCCTCATACAGCCCTTCTTCGCAACTCCATGTTCAGAAAAGAAAAGGGAGAGTCTGCGAGAACCCCTATTTTTAGTGCTACAGAGATTCAGCAAGTGCTCTGCATCTTAATTTAGGACTCCATCACTGATGAACTATAAAATACATCTAAAGAAGAAAATGTTAATTAAAATATTCTAAAATAGTATCTTAGCACTGCTGATATTAAATGATAGTAAGTTATCCTTCCTTCATCATTAACATGTGTTCAAGTCAGCTAGACAGCTAAATGCAACTAAAAGAACCAACTTCATTAAATCAGATTCCAAGGGCCAGGGAGATAGCTCAGTAGAATAAGCATGTGTCTGGCAAGCGCAAGGCCCTGAGTTCAAAGAAAGAATTACTAAATCAGATTTCAATATATATTCCAATATAGTGAACTATACTGAGCTATTTAAAAAAAGTGGCTTGATGTCTTTCCAAAGACAGATAAAAAGCTCTATTCCCTAAAATAATAAAGAAAAACACCCACCTTAATTACAATGTGTCCTTTCCTGGTTCCACTCCGATCTAATTCTCGGTGCTCATGTACCATAACAATTTCGCCCTCTTCTTCAACTTTATGGGTATTTTTTTCTACATGATTTAAAATTCTCCAATAATCCCGCTGGGCTATGCAGACAAACTGTCCGAGAACAATGTGAGGACAATTAATGAATCTGTAGTACATAAACACATCACTACGCACAAAGGCAGAGCACAAAGGCAAGAAATCGAGTAGCATCAGTACTCCTTCATTCAATCCCATTAGTCCTTTAAAAAAATAAGTCAAAACAACTTATGCATTAAGAGACCAAAAAAGTCAACTGTTTTGAGTTCTGCTCTAAATGCAGAAGTGTCTACTTCTCCCAAAAGTGACAATGTGCAAAGAAAACATGAAGCAGGAGTAAGTTAGAAACAAACAACTAAGTTCCTATTTCTTTCCTTTGTTTAAAAATAAAAAGACTCTTGGCTTGCTGTCACATAGAAGTTTAACAAATCAGAATTTCTTCTTTTTTTTGAGACAGGGTCTCACTGTGCAGTTCAGGCTGGCCTTGAGCTCACTTTTGTAGCCCAGGCTGGTCTCAAACTCACAACGATCCTCCTGCCTCAGCCTCCCGAGTGCTGGGATTACAGGCGTGAGCCACCACGCCCGGCGCTCAAATCAGAATTTCTATTTTTCACATTCTCCTAAAAATTTAAAGTTTGCTAAATTCTACAAATATCTGATGAGGATATAAAATCTAGTTTCCCTTATTAACTATCTGGCTACTGCACAATCTAATTCTCAAACAAAACTATTTTATTCTGAGTAAAAACAATAAAAATTAGGCTTAGCTATTTTAAATTAAACAAGCAAGATTATTTGAGCAGAGACAAGCTTACCTGACAATCATCTACTTTAGTCCTAACAATTCCATGCATGTATTGCTTATCCAGAGTGGGAGTAATTCCAAAACTATTCCCCATAAAGAGATTTTCGACTTTTCCATCTGGATGACTAATTTCTATAGTGCCATTCAAAATAACATACCATGAGTCAAGCTATAGAGAAAAAAATTAAGAATCCTTTAAAAAAGATTTCATGTTAACAAGAATCTATCAAAATATATAAGTTGCATAATTTTAAAAAGAAAAAGCAAGATCTGGTTTTAAGTTCTCTTATCAACAGCTCTCATCGCCTTGTCTACATAAATTATTAGTTACCAACAGTGAAAATTAGGAACTTTCATTATTGATCAAATTCTTGTTAGCGAATACAATGTTTAAGAACACAAACCCTTACAAAGCCAGGCGTGGTGGCACACCCTGTAATCCCAGCTCTTGGGAGGCTGAGGCAGGAGGATCGGTGAGAGTTTGAGACCAGCCTGGGCTACAAAAGTGAGCTCACAGTCAGAGCGAGACCCTGTCTCAAAAAGATAAAAAACAAAACACACACCCCCAAACCCCAGCACAAAGCCTTAGAATCTTAATCCAAATCCCATCACCAACCAGCTGAATGACTTTCAGAACGTTCTATAACCCCATGTAGATTTCACTTTCACTATTGGGTAGTTTCTATTATAGGAATACTAAGTTAACAAAATGAGTTTCTAAATACTAAAGTGCCTAGAACAATGCCTGGCACATAAGAATCACTCTAAATAAAACTAGAAAATGGCAAGAAAATGTTCCAATGAGAAGGGAAGGGAAAAGGATAAGAGAAAAAAAGACGGCAATAATGGAAACAAAGCTTCTGTAAATAGAAGAGGGGCTGAAAGGAGGGAAGGAGGTGGGAAAAAAAGGCAAGGCAAGATATACCATGTACAGGTACAAATTCCATATGAGTATTATCATTATGTAGATCTAAAATGTACTAATAAAAATAAAAAAGTACAAAGACACTAATTGCTTAGAAAAACTTTAAATTTAATAAAACATTCAAAATTTCTCCTAATGTTGAGAAGATACTACCCTCATTTATAAATAAGTATTTAATCCTACAGAGACAATTTTTAAAGATCTAATGTGTATCAATAAAATACTTTTTCCTGATTTGATATCTCATTCTTACTAGCCTAACTTTCAATAATTTTAATGAGATATAAGGAAAATCTAAGGGGCTAGAGAGATAGCTCAGTAGAATAAGTGCTGGCCTGGCAAGCACAGGGTCCTGATTTCAATCCCTGGTACAGAAAACAAACAAAACAAAACAAAACAAAAAAAAGCACCCTCAAGTCTAGGGGCCGGTGAGGTAGCTCAGTGGTCTAAAGCACCTGCTTAGGAAAGCTTCGGCAACCACAGGGACCATGGTTTGATCCCCGGCACCACATGCTGTGCCAACCCCACTTCCAGGACAGACTGATCCATCATCATCATTGTCATTGTCATCGTCATCATCAAGTAAAATCTAGATTTCCAATTCTTGTATAGTTACCAGTAGCAACAAGTTTTCAAGTTAACTCTTCTGGACATCTTAATTATAAGATACATTCATTGTTGAACTTGTGGATTACACAAACTACTCAAGATGAGAGACTATGTTTAATTTTCCCTACCACTGTATCACTGTGCCTAAAGCAGTATTTGACACAAAGTTGATGTACACAACAAGTTTTGCTGGTAGGACTGTAGAAAACTAAAAGGATACAAAAATTTAAGGAAAACAAAATAAAAATCATTTTAAACTACTGCTATACAGCTAATACTTTAGCTTACTTATTGCCAATTATTTAAAATTGTTGAAATACTTGAGTTTTGTGCCCTTAAAAAAATTTAATTTGGTGTTCATTTCTTCATCAAACTTTTAGGGGAAACATATGCTATATGTCAGAAGTATTCTAGGAGATAAAAAGAAAATATGTAAACCAAAGCCAGAGATAGTCTCTGACTGCAAAGAAAGAAATTTTCACAATTTGGGGAGGGGCAGTAGCTCAGTGGTAGAGCACTTGCCTATCATGTTCAAGGCTCCCATTCCATCTCTATTGCTACAAGAAATAAAAATGAAATGGAGTAATTTGAGAATCTATATAATTTATTGTATGCCTATATAATGATTTGGCTAACTGTTGCCTTTTGGTTACCTTGGTCACTTTCAATTGTTACTATTATAAATACATGGCGATGAATACCACTGGATGTTACTGAGTTTTTTTTTTTTTTAACATGATGTCAAGAGAAATACTAAGTCAAACAACAGGTCAGAGCTGTGAGTACCTTGAGTTTTAGGCATGTTGGTATACAGCAACTCATTTGAACATAGCAGTCCTGTATCAAAGAAACTTGCTATGGCCATTTTAGGAGTAGTTAAGAATTTATTTCTTCCTCCTTTTTTTTTTTGTTCTACTACCTTCCAACCATTTTACAACCTTTCTGTACCAATCTAACAGATGCCATCTGAGGGAGCTAGGGAGGCAGCTCAGTAGAATAAACACTTGCCTGGCAAGTGCAATGGCCTCAGTTCAATCCCTGGTTCCTCAAAAAAAAAAAAAAAAAAAAAAAAAAAGATGCCATCTGAGAATCGCCACATAAATACCTCAAACAGTCATAGCCCACTAGGAGACACTGTCAGTAAGATGCCTCCCTCTTTTTTAAAAAAGGTGTAATATAGAAAAATGTATTTGATAAATATTTTAAACAATGATGATAGATACAAACATACAATTTTTCAAAACACCCTATAACAATCTCAGCCATGCACGGGGGGACATGCTTGTAATCCCAGCACTCATAAGGTTGAGATAAGAGGATCACTTTGAGTTTGAGACTGGCCTGAGCTACAGCCTGAGTTCAGGCCAGCTTGAATTGTCTAGTGAACCTTTGTCTAAAAAAGACAACAAAACAAAACAGTAATAAAAACTTAATTTGAGAAATAAAACCAACTGATTCAGTGACTATTAGTCACAGAGTTATTTATTCTGCCTCAAATACATCACTAGGAAATCAAATCTAAAAATTAAGAAAACCAACAGTTTATCCCCTCAGAAACTATAACTATCCAGAACACAGTATTTATTTAGGATAGTTTAAATGTCTATATTCAGGATATATTTAAGTTTATGGTAATTAAATTCTTTTAAGAGTAAATTAGTAAAAATTAGCACCCACATTACACAATATGTGACATTTGCTAATGTGCCAACCTACCTCTTGCCCATCTTCAAGAATGACAGCTCCAGCTTGCTCCACCACTTCAAAAATCATCACTGAGCAGAGCTCTCTCCTTACTGACATGGTCATGTTTGCAAAAGCAGGGAGCTGGTGCATAAATTCAAGCAACTGCTCTATGAAACACAGAAATTCTAGTGTAAGGATTAAAGATAAAATCTATAATTCAACACCCTAATACCTTATTTAAATTAGGGCTTTACACTGTTAAAAGTACAGAAACCAAGATACAATATGACTGTTAATTTTAAAACATCAGTTATGGTCATACATGCATTCAAGTCATAGGTGTTCCAGACCTCCTGTAGGACACCACACTTTATGCTCCCCAGAGTCAGATATATTTATTTTTTTACAATAATTAATACATTTCATATTGTTGTCTTTGTTCAGAGTATAAGATGCAGACGTAATTTCTTGTCTGAACATCATTAGTACAGATCTTTCTTTTCATTGCACAAAGAGAAATTAGCTGTATATATTGACCAGTAGTCCATAACACGAGTGGATTATCAGATCATCTGGCATTATCGGAGGCTGTTAACTTAAGCCTTTCACACCTCATGGCTTTCCTTTTTATACCTCGTGGTTAGACTTTTCCGCTGGATGGTTAAGAGCAAGACCTATGTTACAAAAAAATGTAACTTTTGTACCTGACAAGGTCAGTGAGGTGCCCTCAGGATTTACCCTGAAACCATGTACCGTGGTTTGCAGAACTTTTGTCAGTGTCAGCCGTCTGGATGAATCATGGCCGTTGTTTGACCAATTTGCTTGATGTGAAAGCCTGAGAGAGTGTCAGATTTAGAGCAAGACAGCACTTTATCTAGTTCTGGAGCTCAAGATGCCGCTCTGACATGGCTGAGTGACTTTCTAACCTGATGAGCAGGGCTTTCACCTGACTGTATCTGACTGAAACTTTTTCTTTTTCTAAACACTATAATACAGGTCAACAAATACTGTTTAATTAAGTTAGGGACAATGAGTGTGAATTCCAGCTCAAGATTTGTTAAAGCAACTAGGTGACAACTCCGCCTATTTTATACTTATGTGTTCCACAAGCCATGCTTTGGTATATACATATGAGAAATAAAGATAAATGTGAGTGAAAGCATGTCACATAAGCACCTGGCTAGAGGTTTCAGCAGAAAGACTGCAAGAAGCTGTATATTAAACTCACAGATAACTGGAAGCAACTGCATTTTGACTTTTATTTTTAAAAATTGAAAATAGTATGGTATATAGTTTATCACTGAAAATGTACTTTTGAGTTTCTGTCCAGATAAATGTTTAGTACATGAGTTTAAAATGCTGATTATTTAACAATACTATGCCTTCAGAATGCCAAGGGCTACTTACTGCCTTTGTTTTGGTATACTGACTTTTTAAAGGAACTATTCACTTGTTAGATTTTACTGATATAAGTTATGACTGCTATCAGTAGTCATAGCTAATCCAAATGACTATTATTAAATAACCCAAGTTAAACTCCTAACTTAATCATAAAATACAATAATTGACGCTGTTGTAGTTTATACCTAGATACTGCCCCAGAGCTTCATGCATTCATAGGTGGGGCTGTGGGAAGGCGACCAGGCTATGTGGGCAGGGTACTACTTGATGGATCTGTCACCTATGGTGTTCATAAATAAGCCCATGGGGGGAGTTGGAGCCTTGTTAGAGAAGGTGGGTCCCTGGGGATGTGGCCTGCAAAGGTCTATCTCCCTCTCCTTGGATCTGCTTTCTGTCCGCCATGCCATAAGCAACACTTCTCTGCCATGCCCTGTTCCTTGCCACCCTGCCTCAGAGACAGCTTGCTATTGACTAAAACCTACAAACCTCCTCTAAGTTGTAGGTGTTGAGTACTATGTCTCAGGGATGAGAGAATAACTAACACAGACACTAAGCGTCAGTTAATTTTAGCACCTTTAGCATTCCATCTTCCGATCCAAGTACAGTAACAAGATCTATGAGAAATTACATGAAGGAATATGTATAGTTTTAACTCAATACACACACGCGCGCGCACACACACACACACGTATATTTTTTAAA
>PVJA010003308.1:29349-40922 GCA_004027025.1 Myocastor coypus
AAAAAAAAAAAAAAAAAAAAAAATTAAGGCTAGCTCAGCCTGCCCTGGGGTGGGGCTGGCACAGCATGTGGTGCCAGCAATTGAACCGTGCTACCTGCAGTTGCCTAAGCTTGCCTAAGCAGGTGCTTTAGAATGCTGAGCCATCTTGCCAGCCCCATAAAATGTAATTTTTAAAGAATTTTATAAAGCAAATTCATAGGCACTGGACACTTTCATGTTTTAAAAGGGAAAATTCAGTTTGCTGCAATCGAAGCTTTTGTTTCATAATCTGTAGCAGCCAACTTCAAAGATGGCTCTAACTGATGCTGGTTTCCTGATATTCAAGTTTTTGTATAGCTGCCTCTTATACTGCAACAGGGTTCTTTGGCATGATAAACCATTGGACAAAGTGATGATATGCCGCTTCTGAGGCCAAATCATAAAATATACTGTGATATCTGTCTTATTCTCCCATACACTATTTGCTCTGGGGAAAGTCTTTTGCCATTATGTAAGGACATTTTAGCAAGCTAGGAAGGCCCACATGATGAGGAAGGAAATGAGGTCTTGTACCAAAAGCCATGTGAGTAGCCATTTTGGACACAGATCTTCCAGCTCAGCCCAGTAAAGACCAAGATAACTGTAACCACCCTTGACATTCTGACTACAACCTTATGGCAGACACTTATCCATGAGTACCTGTCTTTAAGCAGTTAAAAATCTCAAGTCACTAAAAAACAAAATAATGTATGTTGCTTTAACCTTTAACTTTTAGAGTAATTTAAATGCAATAGGTAACTATATAGATTTATGCAGCTTTATGTGAACACATGTATTTCTTACCAATGTCATCATCTGTTTTGTCCGCAGGTTCTTTTTCAAGACACTCCCGAACAAGATCTCGCCCCTGCAATGGATCTGTTCGATCAATCTCTTCCTCTTCCTCTTCTTCATCCTCAGAATCAACAGGTCCTTCTGGAAGGCGTGTTAAATCTACATCTCCTACCTCACTCTCTGTAGCCTACAGAAAAATTTAAGTCACTTATCGTTTTATGTCAATATGTTAAGTGTGAATTAAAAAAATTACTCTTCCTTTAACAAGTATTAAAAAGGATTAGACAACATATGTTGCATTAAGAATACAATAAGCAAGCCGGGCGTGGTGGCTCACACCTGTAATCCCAGCACTTGGGAGGCTGAGGCAGGAGGATTGGTGCGAGTTCGAGACCAGCCTGGGCTACAAAAGTGAGCTCAAGGCCAGCCTCAACTGCCTAGCGAAACCCTGTCTCAAAAAGACCAAAAAAAAAAAAAAAAAAGAATACAACAAGCAAAGCAGTTGCCTTAGTATACAGAAGGCCATACATAGGTTCAATCTCTAGTATCAAAAATAAAAATACAATATAATGATATTTATTAATTCTTTTCTATCCAAAATGCAGACTTATCTTTTCATAGAGAAAGATATTTAAGTGACAAATCACAACCAGAAATAAACTTGGGCAGAAGACTTTGACATCACTACATATTTTATGTAGATAAATATCTAAATCTAAGGTGGGTTCGTGAAAAGATATGCTTTCATCAAGAGAGGTGTAAAGTCTAGTCAGAAAAGCATTCATGTGAGCCAAAATGAATCTCTTTTCCTCTAAAAAATGAAAAGCAACTTTAAAAAAAGAAGGGTACAATACTGGGAAGTGCTAAAACATACCTATCATAAGGGATGAGAGGCCAGCGAGATAGCTCAGTGGTCTAAAGTGCCTGCTTAGGCAAGCTTAGATGACTGCAGGGACTGAGGTTTGATCCCCGGCACCATATGCCGCACCAGCCCCACTCCCAGGGCAGGCTGAGCCGGCCATAATAAATAAATAAATAAAGTTAAAAAAAAAAAAAAGGAATGAGTACCTATCATTTCCCAACCTTGCTGCTGAACCTAGCAGTGTAAAGAGCTGAGGTCAATTTTTACCATAAACTTACACAACTTCAGCAATATATTAGTGTCAGATGTATAAAAAGAACTAGCAGATTCTTAAATTCTATAAATTAAAAAGTGACTCAAAAATAACAAAAACAATATTGTCCTTAATTATTAAGCAGTATTTTTTACTACTATACTCTTTTTCTTAATGTATTTAGTAAAGGGCCTACAGGGTCTCACTACACAGATCGGACTTGCAGTGATCCTCCTGTTGTCAGCCTCCCAAGTGCTGGGATTACAGGCATGCATCATCAAGCCCAGTCTCAGTGTGCCCTGGGGGCGGGGCTGGCATGGGATGCTGGGAATTAAACCCCAGTCCCTGCGCCTGCCTAAGCAGGAACTTTAATACACTGAGCTATCTGGCCAGCCTTTACTCTCTTGATTTATATTGCAAATAAAAGAGCATGAATATTAAGGAAGTTACAGAAAACTGAGTTGAACAGGAATTCCATTTTAAAAAACTGTAACACTACAGTTAGAAGAAAGATTCATTCAAATACAGTATTTGTCTTATTTCCTACTCTTAAGATTTAATTGTCTGGTCTGCTCAAAAGAAGCTCTGTATATTCTTTCGGGAATTGCTATTTTTCTCCTTCTGAAACTTAAGACTTTCAGCAGGAAACAGTGTTCTACATGCAGTTCTAAGGTACAAAGAAAAAATTTTCTGGATTTTTATAACTGCAGCTAGAAGAGGAGCTTTTTTTTCTTCTCTAGTTGCTGATCTGCAGTAGAGACAGCCTACAGCCACGTGGGAGTGCCTTTCTGTAGTGGGAAATAACAGACCCAACACCTTGGGAAGAGAAAGGGGTATAAAAAGGAGGGTAGTGAGGAAGAGAGCCAGAAGTAGAAAGAGCAACAAGCAACAAAAGTAAAGCAGGCAGGGCAGAGGAAGAAAGAGCGTGTGTGTAACTGTGTCAAAACAGTGAGTGTCACGAGAAAAAGAGGTGAGAAAAGCAGGCTGTAGGGCGTCAAGTGATCAGAGTAGACAGACCCATTTGTTTATAAACATGCAGGCTCCTTGGGACCAGAGCTAATTGTGCTTTCTCTGTGGTTCAACAAATTATCCTTCTGGTTTTTATTATTTCAAGTTAATGCACTCATATGTGCCACAGAGAGTTCTGTGTAGTTTTCCTAAGAGTGTGACTTGTGTTTTCTTTGGAGTTTTGCACAGCTTTAAGTATTAGCTGGTTAACAACTCAGACTAAAAACTGAACTCAACACCTAACTTCAGATCTTTAGTATTAGAATAAGCTGGCTTTTTAACAGTTTGCTATGGCCTGAATATTTACATCATCTTAAATTTTTGTTGTTGTTTTGTGGTCCTCAGGATTCAACCCACGGCTGTTCAATCATATGCTGGGCCTCTAGGAAGTGATTAGGCTGTGAAGAGCATGATTAGGTAGTGAGAAGCCTCAAAAAATGGGAGATTAGCTGGGTGAGATAGCTTAGTGGCATAAATATTTGCTTCACAAGTGTAATGTCCTGAGTTCAATCCCTGGTTTAAAAAAAAAAAAAAAAAAAAAAAAAAAAGACCCAGTTAACAAAGGACACTATAAAAATGAGAGATTAGTCTTCTTGTAAAAGAGGATACAGCTAGACAGCGTCATCAACAAACCAGAAAGAGAGCTTTTACAAAATAACAAATCTTTTGGCAAAATAATCTTAGGCTTTCTGGCTTTCAAAGCTGTGAGAAATAAAGCTGTTTATAAACTACCCAATCTATGGTATTTTGTTACAGAATTTAAATGACCTAGGACAGGTCGTATGGGAGTAATCTTACCTCATGACTGACTAGTATGCTCTTAGAAGGAAAATGGGGAAACTCTATAAAGAAGTATAAACTCTAAAATGGGTAAATTTGAAAGGACAACAAAAATAATACAACTTGAAGAGGAGGAAAAATTGAAATTTAGCATGAAAACATTAAAAGTTAGTACAAAAAATGTGGGCCAGGCTCCATATTCCTAAGGTAGGACATGCAGTAGACTCGATCCCTGACCTTTCAACTATTTTGTCCCACCTGGGACACAGCAAACTCTCAGAAAAATTATGAAAAATGAACTAAATCCAGGGGAAAAACATTGGTGATAGGACTAATGAGACAAGCATTAAACTTCCAGTGTTTTTCTTCTCTTGTCATGTGAATGCATCTGTGTATGTGAAAATATAATTTGGTGAGGCAGACAGTCTGAGGTAATTTTCTGATGACTTGGCCTTCCCTAAATAAACTGGCAGAGGACAGCCTTTTTCCTGTCTGCATCTAGATAAACATGAATCTACAATGAGAAGAACCATAGGTTAAAATCAAGAATTAAAAACCAAATCTTCAAATTTAGGAAAAGTATTAAATAAGACCTTTACACTTGCAATGATCACTTCTGTGTTATTTTTAATTTGATGTTCAATATTTTTCACATGTCTTATATTTCCTCTGCATTTTCCTGGCAAGGGTCAAAATTCTACGAAATTAACTTTTTACACTTATACAGTCCAGGGTGGTCTGTTGTTATGTGTTTATGTCTAGTTGCACCTCCAAAGCCTCATGCAATCATGGATTAGGGACTTCTAGAGTTTGAGACTTGACTCATGATCCCTGGGATTATGTGTTTTAGTATTATGGGTCTGAGTACTTCAGGGATTATAGGTATAGCCTAAGGTGGATAGGCTGAGGTGGAGCGCCCGGAGGTAATATAAAGAGACACAGAGACAGATTGAGGCTGTTGCTCTCTGCTCCCCTGGTTGTTCTGTTGTCTCTGTCACCATTGTTGCTGTTTTGCTGCCATAAACTGCTGCTCTCTGCCATGTGCCTCTCTGCCTTGGAGTTAGCCGAATATGGACTGAAACCTCCAGTAACTGTGAGCTACATAAACCTTTCCTACCTTCATTTTGGGTGTCGGGTATTTGTCCCAGCAACGAGAGAAGAGTAACTACGACATCTGTAATGTATCTCCACAAGAGGAAAAGAGGCAGGCAAAGGAGGATTCCTTTCCACATGATAAAATTTAGCTTTATGAAATTTCCTTGGAACCAATATTGGTTTCAAATATCATTTAACTCAAACAAAAATCATACTTCTTTAGTACCAATACCATATTTGATTCAGCATGAAATATAGGAAGATATAAACACACTTCTCTATAAATGTATTCTATGTAAGACATCATTGGCCAGGCATAGTGGCAAATACCTGGGCTATAAAAATAAGCTTCTGGCTAGCATGAGCTGCATAGTGAGATCCTGTCTCAAACAAACAAAAACACTCAAATCTGTAAATCATTATAAAAAAGCACAGTGGGAAAGTGATAGAGGAACACAGGTACAAAACCAAGATGGAAAAAAGCAAACATGTTTGAGGAATGGTCTGTATATTTGTCATAGAACAGAACCTACAACACTTAAGTAGGAGAACAGTGGAATTTAAAACTAAACTGCAGATTGTGGTGAGAGGGGAGAGGTTTGGAATCTGTAGTGAAGAGTGTAAATGAGATAACGGTGACACATTGAAATTTCTTAAACATGGAAGTAATTAGAGCTGAGGTATATATTTTTCTACTTTTAAAGAGAATAGAAAGAATAGATAAGACATTAGATACACAATTTCAAAACAAAAAACCCCAACATAATAGGCATTCAGCAGTGGTGGTTATACTGCACACTGCTGTCTTCAGTTTAGTTGCTCAGATTATTATAAGCATGTAGAATTGGTCAAAGTAAAAATTTTAAGTATTAACTGCTACCTTCAAAAAACCCAGTAGAAATTAGCAGTACAATCATCTTAGCTACCCTATGTATATACATACATGCTCCCTCTCACCCCCTTTAATTCAAACGGGAGCTTAACAGAAGGAGAAAGTTAATCTGGGCATGGTAGCATACATCTGTAATTCCAGTATTCTGAGAGGCTGAAGCAAAATGATCATAAGCTTGAACACCACGAATATCACCTGGATAACTTATTGAAACCCTATTGCAAAATAGTAAAGGCTGGGCATGTAGTTCAGGGCACAGGCCTTGGGCTCAATCCCCACCACCACATTAATGAAAAGATGGAGGAGATTTTTGATGCGGACATATATGACATTCACAGAGATGTAAAAAAACCAAAAAGGTAGAAGTGAATATTCAATGAGGGAAGGCTAGTAGAGGTGACATGAAGGTACCAGTGGAAGTGCGGTACCAGAGATCTAGTTTACTTGGCACTGGAATTGCGAATTAGGAAACTGCTGCCAGGAAGGATTTGTAAGAGAAGACATTTACAAATTTCTCACCCAGAAACTAAGGAAGATGGGTAGGGGGTGAGTGTGTGCCACAGGCTACTTAACCTTGAGTTACTGAAAAGACATCCTTTTGTTCAGAAGTCAAAATTGCACAATTTCCCAGCTCTCAAAAAATAATGAAGTACAGTAAACAGAAAACAGAATTGAGGAACCACCACTTATTCTCCTGAATAGTCTTTAACAATGCATACAACATTTTCTCCAAGAATATTATAGCATGTTAAGGCACATTTTTAGCTAACTTTTAAGATAATCTGATTAGACATACTCAGAATAAAACCATTACTACTTGCATTTTTCTTCCAGATTGTGTTAAATATATTGTAGTTTCTTTGAAAGCCAGATTTTATTTTTAAGCCACAAGTCACAAAACCTCTGAAAAAGGAAACAGGAATACAGCTACATATTTGGCTATATAAAAAGTTTTCCTCCTAAGGACTGCTATCAGGATCAGAAGGTTTTGCTTTTACTGTTGTAGGCTATGTACTTACATTTAAAGTGTCTCAAATCCTAAACTCACCTATACTGTATACCTGTACCTAAAAGGCATATTCATAGCTTTAACAGTATTCCAAAAGGTAGCATGAGGTAAAAGGAGACATTTAATTCTTTCCGTTGTGCTAGTCCCAAAGAACGTGCGTGTGCACGCACACACACACACACACATTTTGTAGTATTTACCTTATCCATGGATTTTTATGAATTGTAAGTTTACAAATTCTGTATTTTTGTGGGTATATTTTATCATTCTAATTTTGTTCTAATTCTCTTACCCATTAGACACATATAACTCTTGGGCAGCTGAAATATGGTAATCTGAACTGAGATGTGTTTTAAATTTAAATTAAACTGTCTTTCGAAAACCCACTATGCCAAGAAAAAAAAAAAAGAATGTAAAATAATTAATTTGTGAGTTTAAAATATTAGGATGAAATTGTAATATCTGGACATACTGTCCTAAATAAGAATACTAACATTAATTTTACCTGTTTCCTTTTATAAAACTTAACTAATTTTTTGTTTCCACTATAAAATTTGTGACTTACATTAAGTTTTAGTCCTCACACATTACATCTAAATTTCTGAATAAATCAATCAATACCAAGTATACTCCAGTTATTTTATGAAGAGTGTCTGATATTCTATACCCACAATCTCTGACAAGAGCAAACTCGGGACCCCAGGACATAAAGCACCATGACCAAGAAACACCTGTGACATCTTACATTGATGAAGATATCACAGAAATTCCCTTATCAGGATGGTGAGACACTGCATGGGCCTGAATCTAATTTGGGATTAATCTCAGAAGGATTGTGTGAGGTTGCTATCAGTGCATGGGTCTTTCCAGACCTCTTTTCCTATTACAAAGATCACTGAAAACCTCAGTAGATTAAGTTTCTGTTGGATTTTTAAAATTGGGCAGATAGTCAAGTGGCATAAGCACCTGCCTGGCAAGTGTAAGGTCTTGAGTTCAATCCCCAGTACCAAAAAAGAAAATGTTCATTAACATTCTTTTTTTTAAATTTAATTCCTACTATAGTATAATAACAGACATTATAATACAAAAGCAAGTTTAATTTTATTCATAATTTTTAAGTAAAGAAGAAGGAAACTATTATAATAAAAATGAACATTTTATAAGTTCTAGTTGCTTCACACCCATACCCTTTTGGTGGTGATCCTAGGAATTGAATCCAAGGCCTTTGCACTGTGCTACAACACTGGCCCTTATTTTTTGGTTATTTTTTGTAAGGCAAGGTCTTGCTAAATTGCTCAGGCTAGGCTTAAACTTACAACCCATTTGTCTCTGCCTCCCAGAGTGTGTACCATTACTCAGCTGAAAAACTTTTTAACCAAAGTAAGCAACACACACACCATAGCCCTGGCTGGCCTCTGAAACTTCAAGTGATTCTCTACCTCAGCATGTGCTACCATAGCCAACAAAGCAATCATTATACGTTAACATGGATCTCTGTAAGTAAAAGAGAATATTTTAGGTATACTTCTGAACTATACCGAATCCTTTTAAAAGACAGATTACCATGTTAATGGATTATCAAATATGAAATAGTGTGTAAAGGGACACTTTTCAAGGACCTTAAGGTTGAATTTCACAGTTCACACCTTTCTTTACTACTACTACTACTACTACTACTACTACTACTACTACTACTACTACTACTACTAGTACTGCTGCTACTGCTGCTGCTGCTGCTGCTACTCATTGATACAGGGTCTTTATGCAGCTCGGAATAGTGATCTTCCTGTCTCAGCCTACCCAGAGCTGGGATTATAAGCATGCCCTTCCCTGCCTGGTTTCAGTGGCTGGCATGGTGCAAAGGCTGGCATGACATGAGGTAACGGGATCAAATTGGGTTCCTTGTGCTTGCCAGGCAGGCACTTAGACCGCTGAGCTATCTCCCCAGCCCTCATACCCTAATTTAAAGATACATGACCATGTAAGACATAGCACATGAGATTTTGCCTAGTAAAAAGCTATATGCAAATCATATAAACTCCTGGGGTTATTACCTGATAAATATCGGATAAACTGCTGCTTCCAGAGTCACTGGCAATGCTACAACCAGACTGACTAGAAGACACGTGAGTCACCTGTGGATGAGGGCTGTCTGTGAGATGCATCTTGGTAAGATCAGCTGGAAGCTGAAAAAGAAAAATACTGTAAGTTACTTTAAATGTCAGTCTTTACCTTTTTAAAGAGTTCTAACACAGCTTGACCTTTTGTGTTTTTATGATAGGGTCTTGCTATGCAGTTCAGGCTGGTCTTAACTCATCACATAATCCAGGTTGGCCTCAAACTCCTAGTGATCTTCCTGCCTCAGCTTACAAAGTGCTGGGATTACAGGTGTGTGCCACTATACCCAGACAAAATGTAACTTTCTAGCACATTTTATGTCTATTTCTATGGAGCTTTATTTTCTTTTACTTTTTTTCTTTCTGTCTTTTTTTTTCTTTTTCTTTTCTTTTTTTTGAGACAGGGTCTTGCTATGTTGTTCAGGCTGGCCTTGAACTCATTATGCAGCTTTGCATGGCTTTGAACTCATGGCAATCCTCCTGTCTCAGCATTCTGAGTGTTAGGGTTATAGGTGCGGACTACCATGCCCAGCACAATATTTTCTATCCTAAAATTTTAATTATTAGTAGAAGGCTTCTGAAATAAAACCCCAAAAGCATTCTTTAAAAGTATTAGAAGAAATCTCTAAAAGTATTAGGCGGGCTGGGGATATAGCTCAGAGCATAAGCACCTGCCTGTCTAGTGCAAGGTCCCAAGTTTGATCCAAGACTAAAAAAAAAAAAAAAAAAAAGGCAATACCAAAAGTAATAAGCCCACTGAAAATTTTCAAAAAAGAAGAGTCAGTGAGATAGCTCAGTGGACAATACACCTGTTGTGGCAAGTGCAGAGACCAGGGTTCGATACCTGGTCCCACATGTCATGCTGGCCCCTTCCCAAGGGCTCACTAAGCTGGCAACAGAGTCTGGGCATGGTGGCACACACCTGTAATCCCAGCCCTGCAGAGGCTGAAAACAGGAGGATCACTACAAATCCAATCTGTGTAGTAAGACCCTGTACCAAATACATAAATGAAAAAAAAATTTTTTTTAAAGACCGCCATTATTAATGGCATTTCTAAGGAAAAATTTAGCCTTTTCCTCCAACTAAAAATATCAATGTTCTCATTGTAACGGGTAGGAATGCAGTAAGCATGGGTACACACACACACTCTCCCGTCATCTATGTATAATGATGGATAACTCTAAAATAAAACAAACTGCCCCAGATTAAAGTATGCCACATAAGAACTGTACCTTAATAAAAAAAAACTGATTGTATTCAATATGCCCAAAACTTCATTACTATCTCTACACTTAATGTTATTTCATGGTTGGTACCTGAGAAATTTATTATGACCAAAATGATTTAATGAAGATCTGTGCTAGGTGCAGGCATACAAGAAACAGAAATCCATCATCCTATCTTTAATATAGTCACATCTTTATCAGGGATGCAGACTGCATAATATATTTGGTACCATAAAAAACAGATGTCTGGGGGCTGGGAAGATAGCTTAGTGGAATAAGTGCTTTCCTGGCAAGCACAAGGTCCTGAGTTTGATTCCTGGTCCCCCGAACCGAACCGAACCGAACCGAACCGAACCAAACCAAACCAAACCAAAAACAAACAGATGTCATACAGTGATGAGTTAAGAAACAAGCACTGTGCTCCGGAGACCCTCTGAAGCATAGTGAATGTTTTATAAAGAAGACATGATTGCTTTTTGTATGAATAACTTCTTTTTAACTTAATATTCAAGACCATTAAGAATAATTTATTTTAGCCGGGCGTGGTGGCTCACGCCTGTAATCCCAGCACTCGGGAGGCTGAGGCAGGAGGATAGGTGCGAGTTCGAGACCAGCCTGGGCTACAAAAGTGAGCTCAAGGCCAGCCTCAACTGCATAGCGAGACCCTGTCTCAAAAAGACAAAAAAAAAAAAAAAAAAGAATAATTTATTTTAAAAAATAAAATTTGGTTTCATGTGGAAAAACAAACATACAACTAGTGTAAATTAAATATATTCTAAATGAGAAAATGTTCATATGTCAATTCTATATCAAGAGGAATTACTCTAGTTATAGAAACTACATGCAAAAAAAAAAAGTCATGAACTTCCCCTGAGGGAATGGAAAAGCCTAAAACCCACACTACATGCACATGTGTGCATATATGTACTATCTGGCCTTTGAACTTTTCCCCTAAGACTATTTTCAGATTCCTACAAAGGCTAACAGGCTTGGAAACACCTTAACAACAGGCTAAAAGGCTAACACTGACCTCCAAGGCTCAGCATAGAATGATTATTTTGTGTTGAAACCCTGAAGAGTGAAGGAGACTCTAGGAGTTGGGTGTGACACAAAAGTAAACATATTTTAAAATCATCTTAATGCTTGATGAGGGGGGAGCGGGGAGGGGGTAAGGTTATATTGGACTGCTAGCACTTAAATACCACTGCTGGAAGCAAGCACAATTTTTTTTTTTTTTTAATACTTTCGCTTTAAAAAAAAACATTTAAAAATGTACAAATCATTCTTAGCTCACAGGTCATAGAGGTTCATGGCCACATATTGTGTACTTTAGTGGTCTATTGCACACAAAAAGCAAAAAACAATACTAACAATTTCAGAAAAGAAAAAGCTAATGAAAAATGAAAATTTTAGAACTAAATTATACAATATAGAAATTATAAAGCCAATAAATGGACTCAATTAACAGATGTGACATAGTTAAGAAGCAAACTTAAAAAGACTTGTCAAAAAAAGAT
>PVJA010003308.1:41022-96979 GCA_004027025.1 Myocastor coypus
TTTTTTTTTTTTTTTTTTTTTTTTTTTTTTTTTTTTTTTTTTTTTTTTTTTTTTTTGAGACAGGTCTCACTATTTAGTTCAGGCTGCCCTTGTGCTATACAGTCCATGCTGGACTCAGGACAATCTTCCCACCTCACCCTCCTAAGTGCTGGGATTATAAGCATACACCACCATGCCCAGCACTCAAGGAGCTTCAAGAAATTACAGAAAAATCAATATAAACAGATTTATACCTTTTTATTTTTTTATTTTATTTTTTTTATACCTATTTAAATCATGGTAAAAGAAAAAAAGAATAAATTTTGCAAACTAAAAATTTTGTCAAGCCAGTAAATTCTATAATAAATATGAGAGTTCTTCCACTGCTCAGAAGTGATAAAATTCAATTTCCAAATCTTAAAAACAGGAAAGAAAAAAAAGGACAAAGATAATAATCCTAAAGTCAGATGGAAAAAATAGAGAAATCATCTAAGAGAAACAAAATTAAACTGATGGCTGACATCTCAGCAGAATATTTGGAAGATGGAAGATAGGAATGATTATCTTCAAAAATCAGAATGCTATAGTCAGCCAAATAGCCTCTTAAAAAGGGAGAAGAGGAGCAACAGCTGGTCATGGTGGCACATACTAGTAATCAGAGTGGTTTAGAAGGTGGAGGAAGGAAGATTCCACGTTCAATCACAGCCTGGACAACTTAGCTTCAGACACTTTACACAGGGCTGGGGTATAGCCGTGTTTAAAGGTCCTGACCCCAGTATCCAGTCAGGACCTGGGGGAAAAACAAAAGGCAAAACAAAGTTATTTTCAGAGAAACTAGAGAAAATTATCTCCTAACAGGCTTTATATGAAGGTAGGTGGGAGAAGAAAAACAGAAAAATGACTTGACTCAAGCTCCAACGTAGAAAGGAAGGGGCCCAATGCAAACAGGAAATGTATGGATAAATCTGCATGGCTAATGGCACTGAAGGAGTAATATTAATATCCACTGAAGTTCAAAATATGTAAAGAATTAAAATGCATTACTCTAGAATGTAAGTCTACAGAAAATAAAACGAAGCTGTTAAAGTACTCCATGTTCCCTGCACTACTCATGAAATGCTGCAGCAGCAGTCTGCAGAGGAAGGGTGCATGTTAAAATCTGATATAAGAAAAAATATAGTAGGAAAAAAATATAAGGCCAATAAACCAAAACAGGAGAAAAATTTTTAAAAATTTTATTTATTGGACACAGGGTCTCACTATGCAGTTTAGACTTGTAGTGATCCCCCTGTCTAGGGGTGCTAGGGTTCTGGTGCCAGCACAGCATGTGGTACTGGGGATCAAACTTGGGTCCTTGTGCTTGCTAGGCACGCACTTAGATCACTGAGTTATCTCCCCAACCCAGGAGAGGATATTAAATAATAAAAAGTTGGAAAAATATATACTCTGCATATACAAACTAAAAAAAAAGCAAAACAAAAAACACAAACCCACACTTTAAATAGTTATGTTAATACCAGATGAACCAGACTTTGGAGCAAAAACATTAGTAGAGCTCAAAGGGGACACTTTATAGTGCTAAAATGTACAATACCAAATAAATACACATCTAAAAACATAACTCAAAGTTTATAAGGTAAACAAGTGATGTTCACAGCAGCAAATTGTGTATGACCTCATTTTTTTTTTTTTGCTTTTTGAGACAGGGTCTTGCTGTGCAGTTCAGGCTGGCCTTGAGCTCACTTTTGCAGCCCAGGCTGATCTCAAACTCACAGCAATCCTCCTGCCTCAGCCTCCCAAGTTCTGGGATTTATTACCTCATTTATATGCAGACAGTAGAGTGGTTTCTGATAAATACTAGGGAACATGAACATAATCACAAGGTACTAGGCTTCATTTTGGTGATTATACATTAAATTAAAAATAATATATTGCACATTTCAAAATAACTAGAAGACCAGATTTTAAATGTTCTCATCAAAATGAGTGGTTGAAGTGATGAATATGCTAATTAGTCTGATTTAATCATTCCACAAGGTATACATGTCAAAACATTACATATACAATTATTCGCCAATTAAAATTAAAGCTTTCAAAAAGGCAAATAATGACAACAGTGAAAGCGGAACACATGTAGGCTCTAAATTGATAATGCTCATTTCTCCATGACAAGCAAAACAAGCCAAAAGGTTGTTTTTTTGGTGGTACTGGGGATTAAACTTACGACCTTGAGAATGTCAGACAGGCACTTATGCCTCTGGACTGTCTTCCTGGTCACCCAAAAGTTTTGAAGATGTGAACATAATTTGTAAACTTGACCAAAGTATATACACAGAACACTATAGCCCTAACCTATACAGAATATATTCTTCTAGAATGTATAAAAAACTTGTAAAAATTGCTAATCAAGGCAAGAATCAACACGTTTCAGAACCAAAATCACAGCATACTCAGTAATCACAATGTAAATAAGGTAAAAATAAACAACAAAAAGATGATTAGCAAATTATCAAGTATTGAGAAATAGTATAACAAACTTCACACAGTTCATACATAAAGTTAAGTCACACTAGAAATAAAATATTTACAGAGAATAAACATTAAAATGTTAAGAATGAGGGCCGGCCAAATAGCTCAGCATATTAAAGCACCTGCAAGCAGGCACAGGTGCCAGGAAGTCAATCCTGGGGCCCACTGTGCCAGCTGCACCCCTGGGGTATGCTGAGCCAGCAACTGAGACTGGGCACGGTGGCACGCACCCATAATCCCAGCTCTTGGGAGGCTGTAAACAGGTAGATCATTATGAGTCCAGTCTAGTAGTGGGACCCTAAATACCTTGTAGACCCTTCTCTAAAACAAACCCCAAAATAAACACACACACATAATGCTATATATAAGAACCTCTGGGATAAGATGGTAGTGTATATATGTGTGTGTGTGTATGTGTACATGCAGCCCTAGGCATTAGACCCAGCCAGAGCCTTGTGCATGCAAGGCAGGCATTCAACCACTCAGCTATATCCCCAGCTCTAAAGTCATTTTTATTTTTTCTCTTCTCTTCTCTTCTCTTCTCTTCTCTTCTCTTCTCTTCTCTTCTCTTCTCTTCTCTTCTCTTCTCTTCTCTTCCTTTCTTTTTTGTATTTTAGGGAAGGGTCTACAGGGTGTTTGGGGTCTCACTACTAGATTAAACTTGTAGTGATCCGTCTGTTAACAGTCTCCCAAGAGCTGAGATTAAAGTTGTGTGCCACCACACCAAGTCTCAATTGCAGATTCAGCACGCCTTGGGGGTAGGGCCGGTACGGCAGGCCTGGGGATTGGAACCCCCGGCCCCAGCGCCTGCTTGCAGGTGCTTTAATCTACTAAGCTATTTGGCCAGTCCCCTTAAGTCATTCTTAAATGCCACATATAGCTCTATCATATGTATCAGGAAAGGTAGAAAAAAAAATCTAAGACAGTGGTAGTACACCTATAGAGTGCAAGCTGCAGCCAGATGTTTGTTATCACTGAAAGGTTCCCTCCCCATCACTGATCTATGGTAACTATAATAATGCAGGCACATTGATGGGCATGTGTCACAGCTTGAAGATTATCCTATTTAGTTTCTATAATTTATTTTTTTTAATTATTTTATTTATTATTTTTATTCTTGTTTCAGAACCTTTGTTTATTCACTCATTTGTATGGCTGGCTCAGCCCGCCCTGAGGGCAGGGCTGGTGCAGCATATGGTGCCGGGGATCAAACCGCGGTCCCTGGAGCCACCCAGGCTTCCCCAAGCAGGCGCTTTAGACCACTGAGCCATCCCGCTGAGCCCCGGTTTCTATAATTTAGATAAAAAGAAAAAGTATCATCAAGACCAGGCATGGTGGCACATGCCTGTAATCCCAGTGCCAAGGAGGCTGAAAACAAGAGGATCACTATGAGTCTGAGAAGTGCAGTGAGATCCTGTAACAAATACACAACAATAAACACAGGAACAGAACGCAGTAATTCTTCAGTATGAGAGATTGGTCTAAGACACTCCTACAGATATTGAGATCCGTAGGTAACCCAAACTCATTATATAATATGGTGCAGTACTTGCATAAAATTTACCTACAGCCTCCAGTACATGTCAAATCATCTCTAGATGACTTATACTACCTGATACAATGTAAATGCTGTGTAAAATTATACTGTTTTATTTAGGGAATCATGACAAAGGAGAAAAGTCTGTACATGGTCAGATGCAGTTTTTTTCAAATATTTTTGACCCACAGTTGGTTGAATGCATGGATAATATGTAATCAATCTGTGAAATGATAGACCAAAAGTATTTAGCTAATAGTTAAGAAGAGGTTTAGATAGACCTTTACATTCAAAGCTTGACAGATCTCCAAGACAACAAGCTGACTGAAAAGGCAAATCTCATGACAAACAAAAGCTACCAGTGACTTTTAAAGTATATAATATTACTACGGACTAGGGAGATAGCTCAGCAGTCTAGGCACCTGCCTGGCAAATGCAAGGACCCAGGTTTAATCCCCAGTACTGCATGCTTTGCCAGACCCACCCTGAACTGCCCACCAAAACTGGATATGGTGGCACATGCCTATAATTCCAGCACTGGAGAGGCTAAGACAGAGGATCACTATGAGTCTAAACTGCATAGTGAGACCCTGTACCAAACAAATAAATAAAAGATTTTAAAATATTACTATATGTTTCTTAGGCACATTACTCATTTAGCTTTGAAGGGAAAGATCTGGGAGAATATATACCAATCAATAGTGGTATTATTTGAATAAGAAAGATGATTCAAAAGAAACTAGCTTATCTGCAATGTCTAGTTTGTTATTGAGAAAGTATTCCAGTTTTTGTTGTTGTTTTTAAAGAAAGGGTCTTGCTATGTTCCCCAGGTTGTCCTGGACTCACATGCTCAAAAATCCCCCTGCCTCATCCTCTCAAGTATTTGAACTATACGCATGCACCATCAAAACCAGCTCTGCCATAATTTCCATAAATACATAATATGAATTTTAAAACTAAACCAAATACAGATATACACACATGCATATGTGTGCATGTGCAAAGTAGTTTTCTCTTATTTCCAATTTAAAAATAGCCATCAATACTAGGAATGTGCTGGAATTCTATAATCCTTAGTAATTAGGGGTTGCTACAATATGATAACAGCTTGTCTTTTCTAGCGATGCAAAAGTAATAATATTCAAGGCTGTATTTGTTGTATTACTTTTAGAACTACATACTAATATACTTGATATTCATAGTAGAGCCAAGAATATTTAATGTACAAGCAACAGAAAGGTGGAAAGTGACACAAATTAGCTAATAACAAATTAAAAATTAACCCCTAAGGTAAAGACCCGTGTGGCAAGCTGAGAAATGAATGAGAGATGGAGTATTTGTGTTCTCACTACACTCCTTTGAAAGTGAAATGCCTGTACCTCTTTTAAAAATATCCATATGATATAATGCAGTACAATAATATAACTAAACTATTCCCCCTCCGTCCTTGTGATATGAAGTAAAAGCCTGTTATAGTGGTACGTATCGTCAACAAAATGTCTGCTCATCAAGTATTTATGGAATAAATAAATGAATATATTTACTTCTCAACATTATCCCTATTGCTTAGGCTTCCATGGATATCTGAACAGATGAAATTTCAGCACAGGCACATTCAGTATTTCACACAGAGTAACACCTCCTAAGCTGCATACTCTAGAATACTATTCTAGGAGATGAAATTCATGAGTACATTGCCAAATTTAAGTAAATTAAAATGAAAGGCTTTTATACTGGGATAAATGAGAAAAACTGCTATTCTCCAGCCCCTTATCTCTTTATAATATACTTTACATCATACATATTTATAGAAGATCTAAGAACTCTCACAATAAACATACTTCACGGTAGTCTCCAGATTTTTCAACATTCTCATTTGCAGTCTACCAGTGTAATAAATAATGCTGTATTTCCAATTAAGAAATATTCATAGGGCAAACAGTCTTAGGACAAACTCATATAACCAACCAAGAAATACTTAGAAGTAATTACTATTAGCTAAAGATATGATAACTACTTTCAGCTTAGCATGTAAAAAAAATGTGGCAATAATTTGAATCTTGATTAGCATGAATGTAGGCATGTAATGCTACATGAGTGTTCTGGGCTCTACTTCAAGTTTTACATTTTAAGTTTTCAGCCAAGTGTTACATTGCATGCTTATAATCCTAGTACTCTGAGAGGATGAGGCAGGATGACAAGTTTGACAAGGCAGTTTAGTAACATAATGGCTAGGCTAGTCAGCCTTACACATGGTGTGAGTATAAAATACATACTGCATTTAGGTGACTGGGTACAAAAAAACTTAATAATTATTATATTTTTATTACACAATAAAGTGTCTTGGAGATAGCCATATTAAAAATAACTTTATCTATTTCCCTTTTGCATTATGTTTCCACTCAACAACATGAGGCTAAAAGCGTTAATCGCGTGATGTATTCAGAAGCTATAACCAAGCCAGCTAATGGAGATAGGGATCTAGAGGCCAGCAGGAGATATGGATGAACATTCTTAGGTGCTCTGCTTTCCCATACTAAATCATAAGAATTTTAAGCAAGAAAGTGACTTAAAAGGATTTAAAAAAAAAAATTAAAACGACTATTAGGAACACAAAAGATGTGATAAAAGAAAACCACACAATTGAGAGACACAGTCAAGGCACAAAAAGATAAAGACCTTATAAAATTAAAATTAGAAATAAGCCAGCTGTGGTGGTGAATGCCTATAATTCCAGCATTCTTTGATTGTTGCAAAGTCTCACTAACAGCTTGGGCTTGTGGTGATCCTTCTGCTTTCAGCCTCCCCAGCGCTGGGATTACAGGCATGTGCCACTACACCGGGACTCTGTTGCCAGCTCAGTGTGCTGGGGCAGGACTGGCACAGCATGTGTTGCCAGGGCCAGCATTCTTTGAGACAGACAGGAAAATCACAAGTTTGATCCCAGCCTGGGGAATTTAAATGACTTAGTGAGACCTTGCTAAAAATAAAAAAAGACCAGGGATCAAGGTCAGTGCAATGGCCCTGAGTGACTACCAAATATTGAAAAAATATTGAGGATCACAAGTGTGAGCCCAGCCTAGGCAACTTAGTGTGCTCCTGCCTCAAAGCAAACAAAAAATTTAAAAAGAGATAAGCTTAATGCAAAGGCTTTGGAGTTAATTACTAGAAAAAAGAAAATCTAAAAGCCTAGAATTATACAGGAGCTTCTAGGTCTGTATAGAGTGAAATACATATAAAAGTGTCAGCTAATAGTGGGAAAGAGTTAAAATAAGATTTTGAGATCTACAAAACAGTGCAGAGTATGCTTTTCGTAAAGTCCAAATTTTCTGAAGAACTCTAAAGGCAATAGCTGCATTTAATCTTAGCAGACTGTGGTGTACACAACAGGCAACCAGGGCATTATGCCTAAAGCATGAAAAACTAAGGGGAAATGTAGAAAATTCCTCATCACTTTCTGAAAGATAAAAGTTGAGGGATGTTGTTAAATGACTCAGTTAATACATATTAAGAGTGTTGTGGTATGTGTGTACCTGTCCCCCAGAAAGCCTTACGCAGTCATCGAGGTGCAATTGTACAGTTTGTGATTAATTTATGATCCAATGCTGGGATTATGGGTCTAAGTGTTGATGGTATTATGCACCTGCGTACTGTTGCAATTATGGGTTTGAGTGCTACACCCATCCTGGAGCGAATAGCCTGAATATAATGGAAGGGAGACAGACTTGCTCTCTGCAACCATTGTTGCTGCTACTTCTCCATTTTGCTCTTGCTCTTTGCTGCTGCCATGAAAGGTTGCTCTCTGCCATGTTCCACTCTACCTTGGAGCCAGCTGAGTATGGACTGAAACTTCCAGACAGGGTCTCACTATGTAGTTTAGGCTGGCTCTGAACTCACTATGTAGTTAGGATGGTCTTAAACTAATTACAATCCTCCTGCCTCAGCCTCCTGAGTGCTAGGATTAGAGACATACATGTGCCATCACATCTGGAAAAATTTTCAATTCTAAGACATGTTTCTTTTCATTTTAATATTTTCAAAAGCATAGAGAAGTTCTGAATAAATACAATTAATGTCATTAAAAGTAAATGCAGGTGGACTTTTTGAGGAGAGAAAATCAAAATAAAAATGCTTCCAACTTTTAAGAATAATAAAATCAAAGTGGTTAGAGTATGTTAAGAGGGTTTAGTAGGAGATGAAGGCAGAGGAAGAGATCAAGACAGATTCTGAAGAAATTGTCAAAGAGGGAGACCAGCTTTGCCAAATGCTGTGGATTGGTAAAGGTCAGGGTCAGAACATGCCCCACAGACTTAGCTGTGCAGGTATCCACCAAAGATCAGTCACTGAAGAAGTACTACAAGGAAGAAAAGAAATGCCACAGTGGGAATGCCTCTTCCACCAAAATGAGGTTTTTTTGATCAAAGCAAAGGAAGAATGTGAGTTCCCAATACAAATTCCTTCAGGAAAACAAATCCTCTGAAAGAAATACAAAAACAACTAAGAATGTATGCTTAAAAAGCTAATAAAATTTTTAAAAAAGAACACTAACCATAATATATAAACTAGTTTTAAAACAAAGGCCCACAGTTGTAAACATGCATCATTAAAAAAAAAAATCAAACTGAAACAAATGTTCAAAGACATTATGAACAGACCCAGAATTCAAAACTGTGAAGAGATTATAGAAAATGAAGTTGCCATTTTCAAAAGATAACAAAATTCTCACAAGTGAAGTCAAGTGAGAATCTTCTTCAACTGCAGAGACCCCTTCAAGAATCCCAAGGAGAAAACGAAACATCAGACAACCCCTGGTAGAATCAAGGATGGGGAAAATATATACATAGTTACATAATATAAAAATATATCCTCTAACAAGAAAAACCAATTATCTGAAGGAACAAAACTTATGTATGCTCATCTAAACTGATCTCATGATGAAAATATGTCATACAACCATTGTTAAATTTAAACAATAAATCATGAAAAAAAAAAACTTATGTATGCTCTTAATGCTCATCAGCAACACTCGATGCCAGAAGAATGTGCATTAATTTTTGATGGGCTAGGGTGAAAAGACTTTATTTTAACCTAAGCAATTATTTTAAAGGAAAAATTTTTAATAAGGAATTTTTAACACTCAAGGACTTCTCCACAGAACATTAAGTTTAGCAAGAAAATAAATGAATTCAGAAACAAATATAAACAGTACCATGGGAAATATATAGGAATCATTAAATAAAAATTAAAATAGTAAAATGTATCAGAATACCCAAAGTAGAAAGTATGAAAAATTAATAACAATTTTAATAAGTGTTTAACCATAATTGAAAGTTAAAATCTCATTAATAGTAACATGAGAGATGGGGGAGATGGGAAAGAACACATGCTTGTAAATATCCAATTTACACAGTAAAGTATCCATCACAAAATCCTACTTAGCTAAATATGCTGTTAAATATGAAGCTTAGAACTAGTTTTTATAATCCTATTTTGAAAATTGTTAAATCTTGGACTAAAAGGATTTTTTTTTTTTGTTTGTAATCTCAAACTCCTATATCTCAATTTAATTTTCTATGAAGTTTTATCCGGCCTTGCTCATTCCCTTCTATACAATCTTAAAGGTTAGCAGCACCTCTATCAAGCTATCAACAAGGCTTGGGCCCCACAGGTGGCATTTGTACTAATGAGGCTATTCTCTATGTGCAGATAACAGTAGGAATAAACCATGCACCTAGGCTTCTTTCCATCTCTTTTTATTATAATCAGCTGTTTGCCAAGTGAACAGTGAATTTAAACATCCCCTGAAAACCCTTAAAAACACATGCAATGATCTAGGGTAAATAAGAGTATAGTGTGATGCTATCATGGTATTTCTTCCTTAGTCACCATCATAGGGAAACCTTTAAACAAAGAGGATTTCAGACATTCCTAAGAAGTGCCTCTATTGTGCCTATTTCTATTTAAGAGAACCATGAAGCAATGCTAATGCATTCAATATTGCATTTCAAGCATTTTCTAAAATAAAGTTTTATAAAACAAACTAAAAATACATTTAAAAAAATTCAGATAAAACAGGAAAGGTAACTTTAGTAGTATCAAATTGCAGCTGTTATAGGCAGCTAATATGGATAATACAATTCATTATAGTGTTCATTTTCTAACATCCTAGTGTGGTTTGTGTGTAGCATTTTGTCATTTTAAGAGTTAAAATGTCTGTTTTCAAGTGACAAGTGGTTTATCTATTAGTGCTTTGGAATTATTTAGGAATATCATTTAAATATTTTCACATAAGTACTTTTCATTATTTTCTTCAGATTTTACTGCTTGATAATCATCTAGTCTTCATAAAGCAGCACAATTCACTCATAACTTATCCGATAGTACCGTATCAGTGAGAAATGCATAAGCTAATTATTACAGTAATATAGCTAAATAAACCAATTATTTAAGGAAATGAAGTAAAATATATCAATAGCCAAAACAAAATGACAGTTCTATCCAAAGAGACTATGACTCAAATGTAGTGCATTTTAAGCCTATAGATATCACAAAGCATTTTTCGTATCATCTCAGAGGTTATATTAGAATGTGTTAAGAGTTTATTTTGTAAATTTAAAAAAATGGCAATGAGACTGAGCATCTCAGACTGCTCTGTAGTTGTGATTTTAAAGTTTAGAAAAGCTAATAATCAATGCAGCTCATTTATAATTCAAAATAGAATCCAAATAACTGGGGTATATTAATCTCAAAGATAATAACAATTACTTACTTTGGAGGCCCACGGCTGAAGACAATTGGCATAGCAGCGAACAAGAAAAGCCATTTCCTAGGCTGGAAACAGTAGTTTCTTTTTCAAACCAGCCACAATGATGAGTATGTTGACAAGATACTAAGTTTCTTTTTACAAATCATACAACACTGAAGTGGCAGCTTTTCCAAAACCCTTTACAAACTGAAATCTGGAGGTTCCAGGAGCTTAAGAGTAGTGTTCTAAATAACTGACAGTTTCTTTAAAATGTTCACTTTAACAAGCAAGCCGCAGTAAATAAAGACGTTTAGATTTCTGGCTCAGAACATACAGACATTTACATGCATCCTCAGGCACCTGGCACCGACATGCAGTGGTAGCACAACGGTTAATACTGTCTCAGTCAAAGCAAATTAGGCAACATGCACCAAATCTGTGTTCCTGTGTTCTGCGAAACCTTTCTTCTTAGCAATACAGCTTTGTTTATTCTCCAACTTATTTCATTCTGTAGGGAAAGCACTGCAGTGATTCTTTCATCTCAGAAGCAAACCAGAATACTAAATCCTGAAGAATAAAGTTTTTTCTTTATATTCTTAATTACCAGGCTTTAAAAAAGTCAACCATTAAGCAAGTAGTAGTCAGAAGAAATAGGTTTTAACAGGTTTGCCTTGTAGGATGCCTGAAAATCTCCAAAATCCAGATTATTTTCTCTTTTCGCATGCAGTATTTACAGCTCTGCAGTACTGCTTCTTGTTCCAATCCATCAGTAAGACAGCACTGTTGATCTAAGTCTGGCTTTTCTGGTTAAAAATTCGTATGTAGTATGATACAAAACACATCTTTTGCTAAAGCAAGACTGTTAGCGCCTTAATTTCTACTGTCCTTCCCTGTTTCACAGCAGCTCCCTAAGGAGAAGCTCCTATTGATTCTATGCTCTGCGGTAAGATGAAATATCTAATAAGAAGGAAAGAGAGTGGGAGGAGAATAGAGCTAAAAGGATGACATCACCTGTACAGAAAGCCTTCAGAAACTGCATTAGATCAATTGGCTACTGTATCTGCAGATGTAGCCCAAAGAGCCATTTATTGAAAAAACACACACACCCTTCCATAAGACATGTCAGCAAGCTAAATTCTATGGGGGGTGGGGGTGGGGGCGGGGTCTCAAAGCACCCTTTCTCTTTCAGTTTTTAAAATCCTTTTTTGGTCTTTAATTTTGGACACTGACATATACCTATTATTTCAGAAGCCGTATTTCCTAACGTTATTATTTAAATTCAACACAACATTGTGCTCCCAAGGGAACATAATTAGCTCTAGTAAGACAACTATTGCATTTCAAATACAGAAGGGAGTTTAGTTCTCAGATGTCATATCTGTATCTGTAACACTACTAATTCAGGGGTTTCCGCTGGTAAAATCTGCTATTTATCTATGTCTGAGTTTACCTTAATGTAAAAAGTAAAACACTGGAACTAAGACTTATAATAGCAAATTCAAATAAAAATTACAAGATTTTATTTTACAAGGAAAAGCCGAAAAAAAATCACAGGCAGAACAGTTACAACACACACCAACTCCTTTGACAAAGAGTAACATACACAGCATGGTACTTTCCTACAGCCTGATGCTCAATTCCTAGAAAGAGAAAGCCTGCAAAACTTAAAAAAGAATGTGCTCTCAAGGTAAGTATGGACTTGAAGGAAACTGGTCCATTTTTTTTTTTTGTAAATTACAGAAAAGAATGCTAAATTTTGCCACACCCTCTCCCATCTAATCCTCCCTGCCCCCACACACAATACCCACCCGTTCTTCACGTTTCTGCCACAAGGCAACTACTGCAGATACTTCCACCTAGGCACTTCAGCTTGTAGCAGTGCCTCCCAATGGCCAAAATAGAATGTACAGTTCAAAAGGTAAAATATAGTTGTACCACTGTGCAGCAAAGTTTTCCTTATTGACCTAATATTTTTGTTTTGGAGACAGATACATAACATAAAAGGAGATACCATCTGAGAGATAGATGTTTTAACACAGAACTCCACTGACTATAGAAGTAGTAGCTTCTCAACAAGTGGGAAAAAAAAAAAGAGCTCAGTATTCTTGGGCAAAGTCTGAATCACTTTCAGTACAATAATATGCTGCCAATCTGAATTATAATGCTACTTGGAGAGCTAGAATTTAAGTAAAATTGGGCATGGCCATAAATAAAAGACAACATTTGACTACTTACGAATTTAGGTTTCCATGAAATCTAATAATTATATTTTCTGCAACAATTTCAAGATAGATACAATTTACATTTAAATATAAAAGTAAATCCCACAAATATAGGGGCTGGGGAGATAGCTCAGTACAGTAAGTGCCTGGCTGGCAAGCACAACGGTCTGAGTTCAATCCCCAGTACCGCAACAACAAAACAAACAAACAAAAAAAACCCTTCACAAATGTAAGTAGACATGACTTAAGTTTTCAGGATATAAAATATGAAATATTTGTACAAGTTGATTTTTAAAAAAACTTTATTTATTATTATTACTAATTATGGCCAGCTCAGCCTGCCCTGAGTGTGTTGGCTGGCGCAGCATGTGGTATGGGGGATGATCAAACCATGGTCCCTGCAGGCACCTCAGCTTGCCTAAGCAGGCACTTTAGACCATTGAGCCATCTCACTAGTCCCTGTACAGGTTGGTTTTAAGCACTATGTGTCTTTTTTTTTTTTTTTTGGTCTTTTTTGAGACAGGGTCTCACTATGCAGTTGAGGCTGGCCTTGAGCTCACTTTTGTAGCCCAGGCTGGTCTCAAACTCGCACCAATCCTCCTGCCTCAGCCTCCCGAGTGCTGGGATTACAGGCGTGAGCCACCACGCCCGGCTAGCACTATATGTCTTATTTCAACTCAAATAAACCACATTTTATAATTCTTAAAATATTTTGTATTTAAGTATAAATTAAGTAAAATGTTTTTAATCATTTTAAAAATAGCAAATAACACAAGACACTTACTTATATAAGTGAAGACAATTTTTTGTTAAAGATACATTTCTAAAAGACAAAAATTTTCTACATAAAAAATTAAAGGAACTGAAGCATATTTCAATTTCAATGCCAGGCAACAACTATATTCATGTACAGTATCAGGAGGATAAATGTAGTCAAAGTCAAACAGTAAAAATCTTATGGGCATCTCTTCTCCTTTTTATATAAATCACACTGACATCACACAAAGAAGGACCACAAGCTGAGCAAGGGAGACAGCAGCCACCTCCTAGATGCTTTAAAGAACTGCTGCCTGGTATGTGAAATGCAATCCACAATGCCATATGTCAGACCTACTAGCACACACCAACTCAGTCAAGGAACAAAACTCTCTTTGCCTTGCCTTTGGCTTCTAAGTAAAGATGACATCATCTGTTTCATTGCTCTATCAATCACCTCACAATATTTGCTATTCTAGAAATTGTATGGTCAACCTATCATGCAAAATCTCCTGTGTAACAACACAAGAAAAACCTTCAATTCTACAGTCAGTATATGAATCCACCTGCATCCTGAAAATACTTCAATAAACTGTTTCTTCAGAAATAATGATTTAACCTTTTAACTTACTCATAAAGGAAGAAATGAACATTCTTTAAAGTCGTGGCTTATAATAAGGAAATGATTAGGTGAATAAGCTATTTTTTACTTGCATCATATTTAAATTAAATGAAGTGACTGTAACAAGACAGACTGTCTTGATCTAACTGACTACAGTCATCACCACAGGATATCACTTAATCTATTTTCCCTTTACATGCGATGCTATGACACTAAGTTATAGTGACAATCTCTAGGCATTGAAAGACCTTTTTGCACTATTATAAAATAAAGCAGTATGTGCTGATTTACAAAGCTTCAAAACATCATAAAATATTTCTATAATTTACATTAATTGTATAACCTGAAATATCTGAACTATAAAAAATAAGGTGCTGATAGTTACTAAATTAGTCATATATGTATCTTTTATTTCACTAAGTAGCAACACTGCAAGAAGGGGAACTAAAGGTCACATGAATAAAAAGGTAAGCTATCAGGTGGCACATATTGCAGAGATCATCAAAAAACAAACAGAAACCAGATTTATATTAATTTCAAGAATAGTTATGCCATCTTTTCCCCAAATGCACAGTGAAACTTTACAAATACAATTTGAAGAAGTCAAATTAAAAACATCAAGAACAAAAAAATTCTGTACTTTTAAAATAGTTACTCATTTCTGTATTTTACTTATACATATTTTTTCTTTGAAATATATACCGTTAAGTGTACTGATTTAAAAGTAAAAGCACTTTAATCCTTTCAAAAATTAAATGAAGTGCCGTTTATTGTAACAGTCAAAGGTAATATAGAATCTCTTCTGAAGCAGCAGAGAGAGCATTTCTACCACACCTCCCTGGCCCATGTTAACATCTGAAGTGAATTTCTATACTTATCAGACATAGTTAACTCTAATTACCAGTTCAACTGCAGGAGATTCTGCCTTAAAACTACCTGTTCTTTCTATTCTTAGCCTTTCTGAAGGAGGGGAAACTACAGAACTAACAGTCTTCCTATTCTATTGTTAAGAAACAGTTGGCTTCAGCATACTGTCATTTATGTCCAGTAATTGGCCACCACTGTGCTGCACCCCCCTCCAAAAAAAACCCTATCAAAGCCACTGGGACACATGGGCCATGAAATATGATCCAACCTCAGGGAGTGATCAAAGGCAAAAAAAAAAGCAAAGAGGGTGAGAGAAGCTGTTATTATCTAAGGTGATGTAAGCTTCTATAATTAGAATCAGTAAAACTGAACGAACAATAAAAGACACCACCATGCTTCTACTTTCCTCTACACTGGGCAATTTTATCAAGCATTTTCATACACACAGTACATACATGTTGCATACAGAGAAGTCAGCCTGGGTATGTTATATACTATGTCTAAGTCTACAGTTTTAAAATATATTTCTTCAAAAGCAGAAACTATATAAAAACATGGCAAGAAAATCTAATTTGAAAATTAAACTCACAAATATCATCTCTGTAAATCCCTGGATTGCATTCAAACTTACATTTTATATTATTTTGTAATTCTATATTTATTTTTGTTGTCTTCAGACAGTGTTTCAGTATGCAGTTTGGGCCACCTTAAACTCACTTTGTAGCCCAAGTTGGTTTTGAACTCACAAAGATCCTCATGTCTTAGCCTCCCAAGTGCCACCACACTTGGCCATTTTTGTAACTTTACATACTAAATTTTCTTGTTGGATAAAAACCAAATGCAGACTGAGGTTCAGCTAATAAAAAGAATTCAAACCAAATGAAAAGGCTAGGCAGATAGCTCAATGACCTAAGTATACTTGCTTGGCAAGTATAAGGTTCTGAGTTCAATCCCTGTACCAAACAAACAAAAAAACAAACAAACAAACAAATCAAACAAAAAGGTGGTATAACAATGTACATTAATTTATGTGTTAAACTTGAGCAGTAGGCATACATTTTTTTTCCCTGTGGTACTGGGATCAAGCTCAAGACAGGCAGGCACTTAAGCCATGGAGCTATCTCCCTGGCCCAGGCATGTATTTTATCATTACTTAGACCACTGGTAAGTATTAATATTTGAGCTGCTTTAAATAATAATCAAAAGAACTCTCTTTAGCAATTACTGCACAAAGTATTTCAAGTGTGATTAACCTGATTTTGACTCTCTGTGAAAGTCCTATGAATCAGTGCTGCTTTTGGGGGAAGACGCCCAGAAGACTGGGCCTGCTCTCCTCCCACCAGCAGTCCTCAAGGTCATGCAGAGGAAATTGTAGTGATGATCTTTGAAAAATGACTAGTAAGAAGATAATCAGTATACAGAACCTTAAAAATAATACATACCCCCAACCAACCAATTTAATTTCTATTACTGAATTCTACAGAAATAGTAAGTATAAGTTTATTCAGAAAAGTTGTAACAATAGAAAAATTGAAAACTGCATAACACTTTTATACATTCACATAGCATAATAGTATTAAAAGTAATATTTTGGGAATATTTTCATTATATGAGAAGTAAGATATGCAACTAAATATTTAGTATTATCTAGATAAGTTTAAAAGATCTAAACTAATCAAAACATTCACTTAAGTATCGTTAGCAATACTAATTATCTCCTGTTTCAAGGTTTATAATAATTTTCTTAAATATTCTACATTTCTATAATGAACATTTTCCTACAAATTTATATATATATATATATATATATATATATATATATATATATATATATATATATAGTGTGTGTGTGTGTGTGTGTGCGCGCGCGCGCATAGTACTGTGGATTAAACTCAGGGCCTTTTGCATGCTAGGCAAGCACTGTACCACCGAGCTACATCCCCAGCCCTTCAGAAAAAAAATTTAAATTACCCTTGGAACCTGCATTTGTCTTAACTTCATTTATATCACTCTAGAGTTTCTTCTTTGATTATCCATAGATTTACAACCTTCTAATTAGATTTAAGAGTCTTCCATCAAAAACTTATTTTCCAGAAGAACAGAGTGCATAATTCTGCTTGGGAGATACCAGACATTCATAAACAAAAAGAACAATTTTGAAGTTGTGGTAGAAATTATCCCAAAGTATGTAATACCTTTTCAGAGAATTACAGACAGGGTGAGACTGAGTCTCAGAGGAAGGACTACTAGTTGCTTAGAAGTATAGCCACCATTCACTATCTTACAAAAACACAAAAATAGCAAACTCTCCAGACAGAAAACTGCCTGAGTTTAGAAGTGGTAGACCATTGTTTATTTTATTATCTACAAATACTTACTACCAAGTGTAGAAAAAAAACATTCAGGATATATCAAGCCCACAAATACAAAGTTCACAAATGTGAGTTTCTTCATCAAACAGTAATTGCAGCATAAAATTCAAACCATAAATTTTCCAGAATACTGCTGCAACAGGCCTGCGAATCTCTTTCACCTTCATTTTAATAAATGTTTGAAGTTTTCACAGGTGATTCATGAAGATATCTCAGTAGTAACATACTGGACTAGTGTCTTCTAGCTTTGCATTAGCAGGTAGGGCCCTAATTTCTCTTTTCTTCAGGTATTAACTGAAACACACACATACACACATACACACACACACACACACATTCATGAAACTTTAGGAGGTCACACTAGAGGTCAAATGGTAGTATTTAACCATTATTCAGTGTAAACTCAAACATGACCTGATGTCCTGATAATCACCTCTTATTCAGCATGCTGAGACACTGACTGAAACTGGGTTGAAACTGGGTGTGTGGTGCACACCTGTAATTCCAGCACTTGGGAGGCTAAAAATAGGAGAATCACTAAGAGTCCAATCTGTGTAGTGAGACCCAGTAGGCCCTATACTAAATACATAAAAAAAAGACCCTTTCTATAACAATAATGACATTTTAAAAACTCATATATATTCCTTTTAGAATTTGTAACTTTTTTTTCCTCTTTAAAAGTCAGTTGCTTTTTACTTTGGGAAACTAGGCATAAACTTGTGACAGTCTCCACTCACTTGATCATGTGGGATACTCTAATTCTTGCAGCAACAATTTGGGACAATACCTGTGGATTGTTACTTACCTAGGTTTTTTTTTTTTTTTTTTTTAAGAAGACTATTTAAATTTATTTAATTACTTAATGCCTCTTTGGCTAATTTTTGGATTTTTTTCAAGTGTTTTATTATTTTATTCTACTTTATATCATAAAAGGCCACAGCAGTTGTTAGTGTATAAGCCCTTTAAAAGCTGAGGGCACAAGGAAGGACAGACAAGTATCCAAATGATGCCCTGTAAGGAGAGTACACAGCAGTACAGCATTTCTGAGAAGTAACAGGCAGGTACCAAGCCATCCACAGCGAGCTTGCAGGTAGGCCATGACTTTATAATCCTTTTGGAAGTTTGCTCACAGCCCAGTTGTGTTTGGCTAGTTATTGTTTAGTCCTACAATGGACACACTTTCTACTTTCTCATTTTGTTTGTGAGACACCTGAAACATCTACTCTAGTGAATAATGTTCTCTTTGATACATTACCAAAATAAACCTTATGCTGTAATCAGAAAGGACAATGTTGGCAAGTATGAATATGTAAACGATTTTAAAAGATACTACTTTGGGCCCGGCGGGATGGCTCAGTGGTCTAAAGCGCCTGCTTGGGAAAGCTTGGGCAGCTTCAGGGACCGTGGTTCAATCCCAGGCACCACATGCTGCACCAGCCCTGCCCTTGGGACAGGTTGAGCCGGCCATAAAAATGAGTGAATAAACAAAGGTTCTGAAACAAGAAAAAAAAAAATAAATAAATAAATAAAATAAAATAAAAATAAATAAAAGATACTACTTTTTCCCTTTTGTTTTCAAATTATTTGTAACGGTTTCTACAGATATAGTCACAGCTGCCTGATGCATGTCTTCTTTACTCATAGAAACACCTAGATCATTCCCAAGTGCTCAAGGAACCTTATTAAAGACGTGGTGATCAGTGTTTTCACTGGGAACACCTGCCATGTAGCAGCATTCCAGACTCCTTGAGAGCAAGCAAGTGTTCCCATAAACCATACTGTTTGCATGAACACTTTCATTTGCTCAAACTTCATGTGTTTTCTTTCTGCCTCACCTTTTGTTCTAGGATAATGTGATGAATGGTAGGCATTCTGTGACAGCCTGCAATCTATTCTTAGCACTTCATGTTCACACATTACTAATGCAGCAAGCACCAACCACCTCTTTCTCATTTGGTTCTTCTGTGATTACAGCTTTTGCTTCCTGTTTTCCTGCAGTGCTGCATGTTTTGTTTGGATGTGTAGCACACTTACAAAATTAAGGTACACTTGCCAGTGTAGCTGAATAAGAGGTGATTATCAGGACATCAGATCATGTTTGGATTTACACTGAATAATGTTTAGATACTACCACTTGACCTCTAGTGTGACCTCCTAAAGTTTTCAGCAAAGGTTTTTTGTTTTTCCTATGGATTTGTGTGTGTGTGTGTGTGTGTTTCAGTTAACATCTGTAGTAAGAGAAACTAGGGCCCTACCTGCTAATGCAGAACTAGAAGACACTAGTCCTAAGTACAAGACAAAGAGAACTGCAGAAACTTCAAGAGAACAATGCCAAGTCACATTTAATGATATCCTCATTAGCCCAAACTGATTTCTCTGCAGAAATCTCATCAGCCAGAAGGGAACCCAATAAATGCATTTCAAGTACTAAAATGAAATAACTCAAACTGAGTATTATGACCAACACAGATGTACTTTGCAAATAAAAAAGAAAGACCATCAAAAGTAAGTAAAAACAATTCAGCAAAGACATTTAGCACCACAAGACTAGCTCACAAAAGATGCTTAAAGGAGTCTTCCGGAAGTAAAAGAAAAGCAAGCATCATTATGAACATAAAGGTATAAAAACTCAAATGAACAGTCACACTAAAAAGAAACAGAAAGAAAAAAATTAACCCTATTGGCACAGCAAATCACTAAACCACAAAGACTAACAGAGAAAAAAGAAAAAGGGTATTTAAAGCAATTAGGAGAAAATTTCAAAAAAAATGACAAGACTTTAATTTACAATGAGAAATAAATTTTTCAATTAAATTACACACATGGAATGGATAAAAAAATAATATGCTGCCTAAAAAGAAAACCTCACGTTGTGACTAAACACAAATACATATAGCAAAAAGAAAAAGATACTATTATAATCAAAAAGAAACTAAAAGAGAGCAGTAGCTATACTTATATCTGATAAAAATACACTCCAGGACAGTATACTCTAGAAACAAACATGATCATAAATCATACACAGTGATCAAGGGATCAGCTGAACAAAATGCAACAGCTTTAAATATATATTCACCTATTGCTGAAGCATTCCATTTTATAAAACAAACACTATTAGATCTAAAAGGAGAGATAGGCTCCACCACAGTTAGGCTGGGGGCTTAAAATCCCACTTTCATCAACAGAATCCCCCTCTTCCAACCACACAACAACAAGGAAACAACAGAGTTGAAACAGTAGCACTACAGACTGAAGAAGCCTAACAGATAACTACAGAGCCTTTTGCTCAACAGCTGCATTATATATTCTTTTCATCAGCATATTCAAGTTTCTCTAGAATAGATCATATATTAAGACACAAAACAAGTCTTCAGGCAGGTGCTGTGCCACTGAGCACAGCAAAGACTTAACAAAAAATAGTTTTTAGAGGGTGTTACTATTTAGTTCAGGCTTGCCTTTAACTATACAGACCACACTAGTCTCAAACTTGCAGTAATCCTGCATCAGTCTCTCTAGTGCTGAGATTATAGATGTGTGTAACAAAGTGTGCCATTAAAAGTATTTTTAAAAATGAAATATTTGTCTTTTCTGATGACTATGTAATTAGAGTAGAAATAAACAACAAAAGAAACCTTAGGAGTTATACAAGTACATGGAGAGTGAATCATATACTTTCAACACTAGGACATTGAAGAAATCAAAAGGAGAGTTTTAAAATTTCCTCAAAACAAATCAAAATACAACATACTATAACTTACAGGATATAGCAAAAAACACTATTAAAGGAAAAGTTTATAGCAGTAAGGGGCTAAAATAAGAGAATAGAAAGGTTTCAAACAACCTAAAGATGCATCTCCAGTTGGTATGATCAAGGACCTAGAAAAGCATGAACAAATCAAAACCAAAATTAGTACAAGGAAAGAGATAGTAATTGTGAGAGCACAAATAAATAACACAGACTTTACTAAGAAACATCAATGGGATTTAGAATTGGTTTCTTGAAAAGATGAAAAGCGACAAACTGAGCTAGCCTATCAAGAAAAAAAAGGGGGGGTAGACATCACAACTCATACCATTACAACAGATCACTATAGATCATTAAAAACTGTAAGCTAACAAATTAGAAAATCTGAAAAAATGGTTAATCATTAATGCTCTATATAAAAATTTTACCATGAAAACATAGACTAATAACAAGTCATGAGATTGAATCACTAAAAAGAAAAAATGAAATCTCCCAACAAAGAAAACCCTATAATTGTGCGGCTTTCCTGAATTTAAGTGTGTCCTCTAAGAACCTCTAAGAACGAATGCCAATTTTCTCAAACTATTCAAAAAAAAAAAACCTCAATAAAATACTAGTATAACCCAATAGCACAAAAGATCATTCACCATGATCAAGCTGGAGTTGTACCACAAATGCAGGGGTGGTTCAACCTAAGTAAAAGAACAAACATAGTACATCATATTCATAAAATTAAAGATCAAATTATCTCATTAGATGTAAAAAGAGTATTTGATAAAATTCAACTTCACTATGATAAAAACTACAAACAAGATATAGTATTATACTTCAATGTAATGAAGGCTGCATATAAAAGACACATAACCAATATCATACTAAGTGAAAGGATGCTTTCAGCATTTTGACCAACAATGATATCCATTCTTATCATTCTTATAAATGATAAACCCCTTTTGGGTTTGAACCAGAGCAATCAAGAAAAAGAAAAACCATATAAATAGGGAGAAAATGAAATCATCCTTATTTGTAGATAATATGATTCCATATATTAAAAAGCCTAAAGACTGTATAAAATACTAGAACTGATCCATGAATTTAGTAAAGCTGCAGAATACACAATGAACATATAAAAATCAGTATTTTGTAGACCATAATGAACTAGCTGAAAAAAACAATCATGGAAGTATCTCATTTAAAACAGCTACATAAAGAATAAAATAAAAATTAATAAAATAGCTACAAAAATAAGTAAGTATCTGGAAATGAACTTAACCAAGAAAGTGATAGATCTCTACAATGAAAATTACAAAATACTATGGAAAAAGAAAAAAAAAAAAGAAACTAAATAAGACACACTTAAGGCAAAGACTCCTCTGTATGTAATATTGGGAAAGTTAATACTACCGAAAGTGATTTACAGATTCAATGAAATTCCTATCAAAGTAACAATGACATTCTTCACAAAACTTGAAAAATACAGCTGAGCATGGTGGTGTGCGCCTGTAATTCCAGTACTCAGGAAGCTGAGGCAGAGAATCACTGTGAGTGAGGCTAGCCTGGGCTACCAAGTGAGCTCAAGGCCAGCCTGAATTGTACATGAGACCCTGTCTCAAAAAGAAAACAAAAAACAAAAAAGAAAACCACCACAAACTAGAAAGAAATATTTTAAAATTGACATAGAAACATAAAAGTCTCTGAATAGTTAAAGCAGTCTTGGGCAAAGAAAACAAAGTTGGAGGCACCACAATACTACCTGATTTAAAATTATATATAGAATAATGTTGTAACAAAATAGTTACTGACATAAATCAATGGATTAAGACTCTTAAGAATAATGCCAGGCATCTACAGCCAACTTATTCTCAAAAAGGACACTAAAAACATACACAACATACAAAATATTGTTTGTTTCTGATACAGGGTCTCAGTACACAGTTCAGACTCTTAGTGATTTTTCTGCCTTAGCCTCCCCGGCGCTGAGATTACAAGTGGGTGCCACCACGCCCAGTTCCAGGGCCTACACAGGGCTACCACAGATCAAACTCAGGTCCTGTGCTTGCCAGGGAGGTGCTTAGACTGCTGAGCTATCTCCCCAGCCCTATCAATATATATATATATATATATATTTTTTTTTTTTTTCTTTTTTTGTCTTTTTGAGACAGGGTCTCATTATGCAGTTCAGGCTGGCCCTGAGCTCACTTTTGTAGCCCAGGCTGGTCTCGAACTCACAGCGACCCTCCTGCCTCAGCCTCCCGAGTGCTGGGATTACAGCTGTGCGCCACCACTCCCGGCTCAAAATATTTTTTAAACAAAACATTATGACAAGACACAATGACACTGATCATTTAAAAAAAATCCCTCCCCACAAACTTTGAGCATCTTTGTGTCATCATTCCTGACACTTTATTCAAAGCATCTAGCATCAGACTTGGAGTTTTCCAAAGTTAAAATAATAATCAAAGGTAAAAGTTTTCAATCATTTAGAATGTAGCAGCCATGGAAGTGCAACTAAAGCCATGTACAAAAGACACTTTCCAGAACTTCTTGAGAAAGTGGCAAGAGTGCCAGGGATATACCTCAGTGGTACAGTACCTGCCTGGCAAGTGTGAGGTTGTGAGTGCAATTCCCAGTACCAAAAAGAAAAAGGCAGAGGGGCAAGAATGATAGATTAAGGATGTAAGAAGCAGGAGGAAATATTTTGAGGGGAATTAATGATATGTCTTTTCATGCAATAAATTTAAAATAAATTTTTAACACTCATTATATATTTTTTTAAATTACTTATTATTTTTATTCTTGTTTCAGAACCTTTGTTTATTCACTCATTTTTATGGCCGTCTCAGCCCACCCCAAGGTCAGGGCTGGCGCAGCATGTGGGGCTGGGCATCGAACCGCAGTCCCTGAAGCCGCCCAAGTTTCCCCAAGCAGGGGCTTTAGACCACTGAGCCATCCCGCTGGGCCCCCTTTTTTTAAAAATTTTTTTATTTTTTATTTTTTATTCTTGTTTCAGAACCTTTACTCATTATATTTTTAATTGCACTTCACATACTGGAGAATGAATAATCTCTCTTTATTAAATGGTGCTGAGGAAAATGGGTATCTTTGCAGAGAAGACTTAAACAATCTTATGGCTTATGATGTACAAAAATTAAAAAGGACCAAGTAACCTAGCTGCAAAACCCAGAACTCTAAAATTACTAGAAGAAAACACAGAGGAAACACTTTTGGGACATTAGTATAGGCTATGACCTAAATAGTTTGGCTATGATTCCCAAAATACAAAGAAGAAAAGCAAAATTAGATAAATGGAATTCAATCAAATGGAACAGCTTCTATGCAACAAAGAAAACAATTGTCACTATGAAGTGATAAAGCACAGAATGGGAAAAAATATTGGACAGCTATTCATCTGACAGAATTACTATCCATACAGTAGAAGGAACTCAAAAACCTTAACAACTTAGTTTACTTCAACTGAACAGGCAAATGATCTAACCAGATATTCTCTTTTCTAATTTAAAATAGGGAACACTTCACAAATTTGCATGTCATCCTTGTGCAGGGGTCATGCTAATCTTCTTTGTATCATCCCAATTTTAGTATATGTGTTGCCAAAGCGAGCACTAAACAGATATTCTTAACGGAAATAAAAAGCTAGGAATGACGGCACACACTTGTAATCCCAGCTACTTAGGAGAGTGAAGCAGCAAGAGCTCAAGTTCAGGCTAGCCTGGGCAACTCAGTGAGACCCTGACTTAAAATAAAAAGATCTGCCTTCACCTAGCATGGGGAAGGACATGGGTTCAATCTCCAAAGTAGAGAAAGTGAAAGAAGAAATATAAATAGCCCACAAATATGTATTTAAAATGTTCCCTATCATTAGCTATCTAAGAAATGAAAATAAAAATTAGTGAGGTATCATTTCATCCCAGTGAGAATGAGTAATATAAAAAAGTGAGTAATATCAAAGCAAATGGTCATGAGATGTGGAAAAGTAAGCAATTCACATATTGTTGTAGGAATTAGAAATAGCAGAGCCATAGTTGAGAGTATTAGGGTTACTCAAAACAACTAAAAATAGATATATCATATGATATGCTGCAGCTACCCTACTTTGGGGTATATATCTGCAAAATGAAACACATGAACAAGATATCCACATTACCATGTTTATTGTGGCACTATTCATAACACAGCATATGCAATCAGCCTAGGTACCAACTAAGAGATGAGTAAATCAAATATATATAATATATATATAATTTTATATATAATTTTACATATGACTTTATATGTAATATACATAGTATTATTCAACCATAAAGAATAATGGAGTCTTTTATAGTAAAATGAAACCACATAAACTTAACTTACTTGTAGTAAATAAACCAGACACAGAAGGACAAGCACCATATACTCTCTCATATGTAGAAGATTAAAATAAGATGATCTGAGAGTAAAATAATGCCTCTGTATGTTCAAGAAAAATGGGAAATGGCACTGATAGGTGACAGATAAAGGGAAACTGGGTTTGACCAATGTATGCCATATGCAACTGTTAGAATATCACGCAAAAAGGGCTGGAGAGATAGCTCAGTGGCATAAGCACCTGCCTGGCAAGTGAGGAACTGAGTTTGATTCCTGGTATCAAAAACAAAAACAAAAACAAAAACAAAAAAACAAAAACAAACAAATTGGGGCCAGCAAGATAGCTCAGCAGTCTAAAGCGCCTGCTTAGGCAAGTTTAGGCAAAAGCCAGGACCAAGGTTCAATCCCTGGTACCACATACTGTGCCAGCCCCACTCCCAGGGCAGGCTGAGCCGGCCATAACATAAATAAAAAAGAACAAGTTTAAAAAAAAAAAAAAAAGGAATATCACATAGAACTTCATTAATATGTACAGTTAATCCATGTTCATCAAAATTGCAAAAGTGGAAATAATTGAAACATTTAAATGACCAAATACTGGAGGCCAAATAAATTATGGCATATTGGTATAAAGAAGTATTATGTAATTACTAATTTTCTAAAAGATTGTCTAACAAGATTCAAGGATACTGACATAATATATTTAGCTTTTAAAGTAAAATATATATACTTTGGGTGTGGTAGCATGTGCCAATAACCCCAGCACTCAAGAGGGTGAGACAGGAGGACTGACCTGAGTGCAAAGCCAGTCTAAACTTCATAGTGAGATCCTGACTTAAAACAAAACAAGGAGCTGGGAACATAGCTCAGCAGAATAAGTGCGTGCCTGGCAAACACAAGGTCCTGAATTCAATGCCCAGTACTGTGGGGAGAAAGAAAGAAAGAAAGAAAGAAAGAAAGAAAGAAAGAAAGAAAGAAAGAAAGAAAGAAAGAAAGAAAGAAAGAAAGAAAGAAAGAAGGAAGGAAGGAAGGAAGGAGAGAAAGGAAGGAAGGAAGGAAGGGGAGAAAGAAAGAAAGGAGAGAAAGAAAGGAAGAAAAGAGAAAAGAAACAAAAGACAAATGCCTTAAAACAACAAAAACAAAAAAACATGAAATATCTATTAATAGTTATGTAGGTGATGTGAATGAATTTTTAATCTTCCAAACATATAGATAAGGTAAAATCAATTAGTTTACATTGATTAGTGATATATGGTAGAAAATTTGTGAAATAATAAGAAATGAACCTTGTGCAGTGTGGGTGCAGTAATACATTTTGTGACAGGTATTATTTGTTATCAGAAATAGAATGCATTCAATGAAATTAGGTGGATGTGACAAACACTTTAGAAGCTGACTTAAATCTAATGATTATTTTAGCAGAAGCATCTTCTCAAATCTTTCTTATTCTGAATATAGAACGACTACATTTCTATTTTTGATAACTAAAAGGCCAAAATTTTGTTGCTATCAATATCCCTTTTCCTGATTAACCTGTACAGAGACAATAAACAGAGGGGAAAAAAGTTGTACATGTCTTTTATCCATCCATCCATCCATCCATCCATCCATCCATTTAATTTTGCAGGACTGGGGTTTGAAATGACGACCTTGCACTTGGCACTTGTGCCATGGAGCTATCTCCTCAGCCCCTTATTTTATCTATCTATCTATCTATCTATCTATCTATCTATCTATCTATCTATCTATCTATCTATCTATCTATCTTTTTTTTGACACAAGGTCTTGCTATGCAGTTTAGGCTGACCTTGAGCTCACTTTTGTAGCTCAGGCTGGTCTCGAACTTTTATCGATCTTCCTGCCTCAGCCTCCCAAGTGCTGGGATTACAAACATGAGCCACCATGCCTGGCAGAAGAATTATTAGTACATGCCCTGTGCAGGGATTTTTTTCTTCTTTTTCTTTTCTGAAACAAAGTTTCTCTATGTAGTTCAAGCTGACCTTAAAGTCACTGTGGAGCTCAGGCTGGTCTTGAACTCACAGCGATGCTGCCTCAGCCTCCCCAGTGCTGGGATTATAGGCATGTGCCATCATGCCTGGCTTTTTTTTGTTTTGTTTTTGAGACAGGGTTTCACAGTATAGTTTAGGTTGGCTTTGAACTCACTAGGTAGCCCAGGCTAGCCTCAAACTCAAGGTGATCCTCCTGCCTCAGCCTCCTGAGTTCTAGGATTACAGGTGTGCATCACTATGCCTGGTCCTACTTACAAGTTTAATGATCATGAGTCCCTGCAAAACAACTAACTATGGAACCTGTCAGCTCAAAATACACCTGGAGGACTAGGGATATAACTGAAGAGGCAGAGCACTTGCCAAGCACACCTGAGGTCCTGTACTCAATCTCCAGTATTATAAGTACAATATAAAAGACTCCTAAAGGCTCAGCAAGATGCTTCCTTTACTTCTGGCAAGAAACTGCTTCACACAAACCAACCAACCAAACAAACAAAAAAAACTCCAAACCAACAACACATAGATTTGTTCATTCTTAGGCTACCCTCTGTCCTTTAATTCCTAGTTTTCAATCTAAAAAGTTTTCTACAACAAGCAAATTAAAGATTTCTGAAGAAATAAACATATTTCCACTGATGCAAAAATAAGTATTTCAACTGCTTATTTTTGAATATTTTCATGTGATGATAGATTGAACATTTGTACATTTTTGCACTGATAAACATTTTATATATATTTGTCCCACATCTCAAGGGAATAACTGCTGTATTTTTATTTTTGTATGTCTTCAATCATATTACAAGAAAAGCTCTTCATGAGCCTATTATCTGAGTTTTTGGACTCTAATCTATACTCTATACACCATTTAGGTAAAAAATTACATGGGTATTTCTTTAAAAAAAAGGGGTGGGGGAAGATTTTTTTTAACATGATTTAAAACAAAAGCAAAATTCCCACTGTAAGAATATTTCTACCCAATTTAATGAAGCAATATTCTTCAAAATTATATGGTGTAACTGCCTGTCCAAAACTTATACACGGGGGCTGGGAAGATAGCTCTGTGGCACAAATGCCTGCCTGGAAAGTGCAAGGTTGTGAGCTTGAACCCTGGTCCCGCAAAAAACAAAACAAAACAAAGCAAATAAAAACAAACAAAAAAAACCAAAACTTGTACATGTAAAGTCTTGGTATATATCAAAAACACGTCAATTAAAGATGGTATACATGTACATTAAGGAAGATGCATGAGATTTTCCTAAATATACTCACAGAAAGATAGCTATTAATGTCCACATCATCAATTATGGTTTGACGTTCTCCTTTATAATTTATTTTTCGAAACCTTCGTCGAGACTGTCTGGCAGGAATTTCTCTTTGTAGAATATTATCTTCATTGTCTTTAGAATTCTCTACCTGAAACACATGTTCACATTTCTGATTAAATACCCAATTTTTCCATGTTACTGACAGTCTATGGAGTCTTAAAAGGCTCATCAGGATGCTTCATTTACTTCTGGTGAGAAACTGCTTCAAGAACACAGTCTATATAAGACAAAGCTTATGTGCTCAAAAGATTAAAGGTGCTGTGATTATAAAGACCTGCAGACCACAGCTTCCTTTCAGGAAACAGTCTCTCTTGCACACATAAACATGTATCCTCTAACTAAAGTCACTTACCAGAAGTGAAGGCTGTTAAGTATACCTACATATTCAATAATTACAACTTCTAAGTTAGACTAATTACAAAGTGTCTGATCATACACACATTTTACTAAGCAAACATTATTGTCATGATTTCCATTAACTGCTGAAAGACAAAAACACTTTTCTTTATGCATTATTATTTGGTGTTTATCTTAATGCATACAACCAGGCAAGGTGGCACATGCCTATTATCCCAGCACTAGGAAAGCTGAAGCAGAAGCATGACCTTGAGTTTGAGGCCAACCAGAGCTACACAGTGAGTTCAAGGTCAGATCCTGTTTAAAAAAAAAAAAAAAAAATCAGAATACCCTCGAAAACAACAACAACAAAAAACAAAAGGAAATGAGAAGGCTCACTGTTATGAAGGATAGCATCGAGCAATACTCATAAAAATAACTCATAGAAGTTAGGACATAGTGGGTAAATCAGGACTCAAAATTCTAGTGTCCAAAGGGGGAAAAAAAGATCCTAGTGTCACTAATAAGTTCACAAACTTCATACTGCCCTGAAGAGATGAAATGGTTTTGATTAAAGTCCAATATTAAATGATTCTTAAATCTTTTACTACCTACCACTAATGAGCAAAAGTAAAGATTTGAACAAAAAATATTTTCAAAGTAGAAATGTATGTTAACCTCTGAAAATATCTTTCTAAATTTCAAAATACGAGGAAAAGTATCAAATGCAGAGAAAAATAACTTTTATTGCATAAGTGTAAATGATTAAGTGCCTTCAAAAAGTTCTAATTGAACACAACTAATATATATATAAGTAAAAAATAATTTCACCAATTTTCCATTTGATGGTGAGAGAAACTGAAAACAATGAGAGAAATTGGAGGAAACAACTTAGCAAAGTTGAAAACTCCAACAGGAGATCTACACATAAAGCTAATCCCAAATAGCTAGAATCCAGTTAGAAGAGATGTATCAGCAGAACGGCCATGGAGAAAACTTATCTAACAGAAGAGGTCAAGAGAGTAAAACCAAACAAAAAAATCCTTTCACCTGAAAATTCAACACCACAACCCATCCTCATAAAGGTCAATAGTTTTAATTCATAAGATCTTATACACAAAGTAAATTTAAAGAAGTTCAGACTGATACTGTACAATAAGCAATTGGCGAAAACAAACATCAAACATTACATGAAGGCACTTGAGCTGGGCCTGGCGGCACACTCCTGCCTATAATCCCAACTACTCTGAAGGCTGAGGCTGGGATGTAGCAGAGTGGTAGAGCATGTGCCTAGCATACACAATGTCCTGGCCTCACTCCTTATGTGCTACAAAAATCAAAACCACAGTAACAAAAAGGAAAAAAAAAAGTCAGTAACCAAAAATAATACCAGGCAAATGCAATGAAATCTCATTATGAGAGGAAAGAAGGATGAAAACCAGGGGCTGGAAATGGAAAATTGGTGGGGTTAAGGATGAAAAAACAGTAGTCCAGGGCCAGAGCATATTCCTACAATGCATGCAGCCTTTTAGAACTACCCTAAGTGTCTTAATTTTCTTGTTGCTGAGACAAAATACCTGACACCTGAGTTAAAGGAGGAAAGTTTTACCTAGCTCACAGTTTGTAGACTGCAGATCATTCTTGACAGGCTCCACGGCAGAGGGGTACTGAAGAGAAGAACTACTTCATGCCAGGCAGAAGGCAGCAAGCTGCAAGCAAGAAGCAGTGACCCTCTCTGTCCCTTACATCTTATATAGGCTATGTACTCCTTAGGGTAGATAGCACTCGCAACCAGGGTGGGCACACTTAATCCCACTCAGAATTATGCCAAACCAATCAGTGGACTAATTTAGTAATCACACATCCTTGGTCTCAGCATAACACTCTAGATCCAACCATCTCTGAAAAGCACTCTCCTAGGGCTACATGAGGCTTTGAGGGGATATTCTGACACAAGCCCAGGGCCAGCCAGATAGCTCAGCAAACTAAAGAGTGCGGGGGCGAGGGTTTGACCCCCGGCACCACAAGCCATGCTGGCCCTACTGCTGGGTCAGGCTGAGATGGCAACTGAGAATGGGCATAGTGGCATGCATCTGTAATCTCAGCACTTGTGAGGATGAAAACAAGAGGATCACTATGAGTCTGATCTACATAGTGAGATCCTGTATATCCTGTGCTAAACACACATGCACACACACACACACACACACACACACACACACACGTGCAACACAAGCCAGAGAACATAAAGCTATACATATAAAAAAAAACCATAAACTTTTCAAATTATAAATTAGACCTCAGCCAGGGTAACAGCCAGAAACAAAAAGGGTTAGGAATCTCGCTCAAGTGATCCCTGAGTTCAATCCCCAGGAAAAACACACAAGACACAATAAACTTTCAAACAGAAGAAAATTTGAAAATGAGGGGCTGGGGATTTGGCTCAGTGGTAGAATGCTTGTCTAGCAAGTTGGAAGCCCTGGGTTCAGTTCTCGACACACCAAAAACAAAAGATAAACCTCCTCTCAAAGAAAATGAGCCAGAGACTATAAACAACATGCCAACAGGCTGAAGACTGCCAAAACACACACACACAAAAGTCCCTAATTTCCCTTTTGAATGCAAGACTAGCAAGCACTGAATAACAGGTAGCAGCAATCTACGTTTAGAGGAAGGATATGAACCAGAAAAAAGCCTCTATCTGTAGCATAAAAGTGCAGGGAAGGTCTACAACTTGAGAGTGGAGTTATACTGTAGAAATATCTTCCAAATCTAAGTACCAGGTAACATAAGAGAAATCTGCAACAAGTAGTGCACTGAAACCAATTATATAATAAAAAATTTCAACCCTAGTAAAACTCTACTAGAAGAAATATGTTCCTCTCCATGGCTAAAATTTACCATCTTTAAGTCTTAACTGCCCTATATAATGCCAAGCATTAAATCTAAACTTAAAATACACATAAAAATTATGACTCCCATAAAAAGAGCTTTTAAGAAAATCTTCACATTACTGAAACACAAAACAAACGACAGAGTAATATGAAAATAAGGATGGATCCATACGCTATAACAGAGAAATGAAAACTACAATCAATACAGTAAAGGCCCTCTGGAAAAATTTATACAACATTTAGATAGGAAATTTCAGAAGACACAAGGTAAGAAATAGTAAAATGTAAATGTTAGAAACAAAAAACGTGATAGAGATGAAGGATGCTTTAGACAAACCCATTACTAGATTCAAGTAAGTTCAAAAATGAGATAAAAGAAATCAAACTGACACAAAAGAACTGTTAATAACACGTTAAAATGTAACTAGAAAGGGGATTACTGGATTGAGAAGATGAATCCAAAAGAATTACTCAGCAGGAAGCATAAAGAAAGTCATGAACAGGCAAAATGTAAGAAAGTAAATTTGAAAGATACCTAAGTCAGGATGAAAAGATTTAACATATGTTAAAACAAAATTGAAGAAGATGATAACAGAGGCCAGCCAAATAGCTCAGTGGAATATAGTGCCTCTAAGCCAAGTACAGAGGCTGGGCGTTCAATCCCTGGGCCTGCTGTGCCGGCCTCATCCCCAAGGCACAATGAGATGGCAATTGAGACTGGGTGTGGTGGTACTCTTGGGATGCTGTAAATTGGCGGATCACTATGAGTCTGATCTAGTAGTGAGACCCTGAACACCCTGTAGACCCTTCTCTTAAAAAAAAAAGTCCAAGAAGACGGTAACAGAAAGGGGGACAAAATAATGTCTAAAGAAAAAACAAACACTTTGGTTAAAAAGAATGCCCGGGCATGGTGGCGCACGCCTGTAATCCCAGCACTTGGGAGGCTGAGGCAGGAGGATAGGTACGAGTTCGAGACCACCCTGGGCTCACAAAAGTGAGCTCAAGGCCAGCCTCAACTGCATAGAAAGACCCTGTCTCAAAAAGACAAAAAAAAAAAAAAAAGAATGCCCAAAGTAGTCCAACAAATCCAAAACTGAATCTGTTAAAAACTATAACAGAAAAAGGATGAATACGCATTTTAATCAGTCAAAAGAGACAGTGTAAGGGGGAAATAATTCACTTATTAAGAAATAAATAGCAAAAAGTAGTTGAATATACTGGTTATGCTCAGAAAACTTAATTCTCCTCTTAAAATTACATCTATGGCAGCACTCTCCAAAGAGAAAAATAACAATATTTTCACACAAACCCCTCCCAAAATGAAACAAACAAAAAGCCCACTGAGTTGTTTACAAGAGTGCCACTAAAGAAAATTCACTGAAAATGTTAGTGTTCTCATGAGTAACACTTGATTATAAGATTTAAAAGCAAAAATGTGAACTATATGGACAACTATGAATAAATAATGTTTGCATAAAATAGAAATTTAAAGGCAAAGTTTGTAAAGCAAATACATAAAACTAAAATACTAGGTGATAGGAACTACATTTAGATACTCACATTAAAGGGTCAGAAGTCAGCCTACTTAACTAGCTTTAGGTGCCTTCTAAGCAAACATGTAACAATAGTCCAAAAGTAGCACTAAAAGGTGAGCCTACATGTTAATTTCTAAAGAGTACAGTGGGATGAAGACGAGGAAAATGAACTTATTATAAAAGCACAAAAACAACAAAGGAAAACAAAAAGTAGAAATAGACTGTAATATGGTAAAACTAAATCTAAGCTTACCAGTAATTCAAATGAATATACATGTAAAAGTCTTCTCAAGTAAATAAATAAATAAATGTACAAAAACTGAAAAGAGAAAACAAATCCTAAGTACTAAGGCTCACAGATTCTGATTGAAATACAATAATAACAACAGCACATGTACAAGAAACTAAAATTATAGTTAACTTCTCACTAAGAAACAAGAACACTCAATTATTAAATTTGGCCCAGAATGTAGAAACATAGTAACAAGTAGCTCAAGCTAAGCTTTTACGGGGAATGGAAGGGTACTGTTAAAAAATTAAAACCTAGCAATCTAAAGTACTGCAGCAAGACATCAAAGAAAAAAAAAAAAGAGGCATAAATCTTGTAAGAAATATAAAAAAGTTTTTGGTATTATTCAGTATCCTTTCCTGATAAAAATTCTTAGGAAGCTGGGCATGCTGGTGCACACCTGTAATCCCAGCACTTGGGAGGCTGAGGTAGGAGATCAGTGTGAGTTTGAGAATAGCTTGAGCTACAAAAGTGAGCTCAAGGCTAGCATTAACTGCATAGTGAGACCCTGTCTCAAAATAAAGAAAAAAAAAAAAAAATTCTTAGCAGTATTTAGTATTTTATGATGTTAAGTTACAATCAACTTCTGACAGAATTTTAATAAGTTTTTGTATTTCCTTGCTTTCTGAGAGACCTCAGACTAATACATTTCTAGTTCCATGCCTTCTGCAAGCCATCAATTCCTGGAGACTATCCTGTTAGTGGAAGAAAGGGATTTACCAAACTGGGGTTTCATAGTCAATAGGACAGTTATGTAAATAGTTGGCTGTCACTATTCCTATGTTTTTGCCATGCAAATATTTTTTCTTAAAGTGGGCCAACTTGGTAAAAACTTTTAAAAAGTGTGTCCAACACTATTTAATGAATTTTATTTTAAACTTTTCTTTTTAAAGAGTTATCAAAACTAAAAGCAAAAAACTCTGGCTATGATTTGATCAGTATGTTAGGAGTGTCAAGGGAATTGACAATAGGACTGGGGTAGAGCAGTATGAATTAATGAATACATTAAGGACAAAGATGGGGTGACACTGAGCATGTGCTCAACACACCCACACACAGACTGAATGAAATTTTGATCTTAATGCCTGGAGAAAGAAAAAAAATCAAAGGAGTAAGATTATGTGTTTAGCATCATCTCTCCCTCCTAGCCTGTCTGACCAGTTTGGGTCACTCCCACCTTCTGTTCCTTTCTTTCCAGTAGAGAACCTACTTTTTGTTCTACCTGGATCACCTTCTTCCACTATTCTGAATTTGGAAGAGCAGCCTCACATAATTTCATATCCTACCATTATAATCCTACTGACAGTCATAGTTCAAGTCAGAGTTAGAGTATACCAGTAGATCATTCCATACTTGTTTTTCCCAGTTCACTTTTCGTTTTGTAACCAGGTTAACATGTTCACAACAGGATCATAATGTATATGTCACTGTCAGGTGACTCTGATTTAGATTCGACTGCTCTTGCCACCAGTAGTACATGTGTGACTGGTACCACTTCTTAGGGGTCTTTAATTACAGTAATGCAAAGAAACGCACTGATTTTGCAGACCACATGTTTTCCTATTACAGTTTTTTAAGAAAAACATTAAAATGGTATTAAAAAATTATTAAGCAGCTTATCTGTGATATAGCAGTTGTAAATGCATATTGTATATACCAGCAAGAGTACCATTTCCATGTTTAAATTTAGAGAATTATTGACAAATTATTCACGAAGTAAATTTCTTTCAATTAATGAAATAAATTCGATTATTATATTAATGTGTTTTTAATTTATATGTTTCATACAGAGTCTCACTATACAGCTCAGGCTCATAACAATCCTCCTGTTTTTAGCCTCCCTGTTCTGGGATTACAGGCATTCGGCACCATGTTTAGACCCTGGCTGGCTCAGTGTGCCCAGGAAAAAGGCTGGCAAGGTATGTGGTTCTGGGGGTCGAATCTTAGCTAGTCCCTGGACTTGCTAAGCAGGCACTTAGTCTGCTGAGCTATCTCACTGGCCCTATTGCAATAATTTTTAATTAGTATGGATAGGATTTTCTTAATATTTGGATAGCAGTTATTAAATTTAAGCAACTGACTAGGAAGGTCAGGCTCACTTATAGACTAAAAAAGACTGAAGAGTGTTTAGATCTCTGTACTGCCAGAGGTACCGGCCACTCAATGGAACAGATGTACATATATCATTTTAGGCTCAAGTCAGCAGGAATGTGTCAATACCTTAGAACATGATGAGCAACCATTCTATCATCTTCTGCTACAATAACCTGGCCATTTCTCTCATTAATGCACTGAATGAAGCTGAGAGCCCTTTCAGGTGGAGCAGTCCACAATTTTACCACACTATATGTCAGACTTTTGACAAGAGTGTTAAGATCCCCAATGAATACAAGAGAACAGAAAAGTGAGAATGTCTTACTGTGTTAGCTATTGCTTTTGAGAAACTGCCTCAAAATGTTGAAAGATGAAGTTGAACATGGTGGCACACACTTGTAATCCCTATACTTGGGTAGCTGAGGCAGGATGATCACTGTGAGTTTGCAGCCAGCCTGGGCTACATGGCAAATCCAAGAGCAGCTTGTTACATAGTGAAAGCCTGTCTCAAAAAGCCAAAACATATAATTGAAGTTTAAAAACTTCATATATATATATCTCAAGTTATTTGTAATGATGGGAAAAAGGTTTTAATTCTGCATCTCCTGCTCTCAGGTTCTATGTGGAGAAGCTGACTACTGCCCCAAATGAAAATCATGGGGTCTGGGGAGATAGCTCACGGGTACAAGTGCCTGCCTGGCAAGTGTAAGGTCCTGAGTTCGATCCCCAGTTCTGCAAAAAACAAAACAAAAAACCAAAAAACCAAAAACAAATGAGCATCATGGCCCCAACCACTCAGCCTTTGTCTTTTCAAAAAGTCTAGTTTTTTCATTGAGAGAGAACTGTACTTACATAATACACACACAGTGTATAATACTAAATAATTCTAAGAGAAAAACAGGCATATGTTGATGCAGATGTTTTTACTTAAAAAATTTTTTTAAAAATATGTTTAGTAGAGTGTCTACAGAGTCTCACTACAGATGGAACTTGTAGTGATCCTTCCTGTTTTTCAGCCTCCCAAGCACTGGGATTACAGGTGTGCACCACTGTACCCAGTCTCAATCACTATCTCAGTGCCCCCTCCCCCAGGGGGAATGGGAGGTGGTGGCATGGCAGGCCAGGGGATGTTGACATTTCCTACTGAAAGCTTAGACTGTAGTTTTTATTTAACATTTCTAATTTTGTTGTTGTTTTAGGTTTGAGATGGAGCCTTGAACTCTAGAGAGCCTCCTGCCTTAGTCTTTGCAGTGCTGGAAGTACAGAATGCACTACCAAACTCAGCTTAACAGCTTTCCTTTCTTTTTTTTCTTTTGTCTTTTTGAGACAGGGTCTCACTATGCAATTCAGGCTGGCCTTGAGCTCACTTTGTAGCCCAGGCTGATCTCAAATATGCAATGATCCTCTTGTTTCAGTCTCCCAGGTGCTGGAATTATAGCTGTGTGCTACTATAGCTAGCCACAGCACCTTTAATTTTTAACAACTCTTATGCTAAAAACAACCATTACTAATAATGTTTGTATATATTAATTATAGTAAATTAACTTAATTATACATTTTCATCAAATACATGTTAATCAGAGTCTTTATAACATATTTCTTAGCTTTTCTTGGTCATTCCCTTCCATGCTCTTTCTGCCATGGAGCTATGTACCCACATTGAACCCTCTGAAACGAGTCAAATCTCTTCTCTTCTAAGTTGTGACTACTAAGTAGTATGTCTCAGTGGTGAGAAACCTAATACAGAAAATTGGTAGAACATATGGAGCTATTCGTGTGACTGCATCTGATCACAGATGAGGCTTACAAGCTTGGTTTATACTAGTCAGAGCTCAAAAGACCAGAACATTGATAGAAATATAGACAGTAAAAGCTGGGTTCATGAGGTTTTAGATGAGAATGAAGATCTTACTAGAAATTGGACTAGAAGCTATGCATGCTATATTCTGGCAAAGAATCAGTCTATGTTCTGTTCATATCGTAAGACTTCGTGTAAGACTGAATTTAAAGGTGGTGGGGTGGGGCCAGGGAGATAGCTTCATGGCACAAGTGCCTGCCTGGCAAGTGCAAGGCTGTGAGTTCAAACCCTGGTCCCACAAAAATAAAAAAATTAAAAAATTAAAAAATAAAGGTGGTGGATTAATTAACCTGCAGAGGACATTAAAAACAGCCCAATGTTTAGGTTGTGGCACTAGAAATGCTGGTTGTTTTTTGGCCAGATTTATAGTGAAAATTAAGAATGTGGGCAACAAATGTACAGGTTTGTTTTTATGTACAGATTGGCCAAGAGGAATTATTTACAAAATGGGGCCAAGGTCAGTATGGTTGCTAAAAAGATTAAGATTAAAAATAATACAACTATTCTGCATAGGAATAATACAAAAGATGCTTTGAGAACATCTCAGAAAATGACCAGACCCCACCCATCCCAGGCCCAAGGATATAGATAAACTATTCTGGAAAACTCTGCCAAAGACCCTGAAGTGTCTTGCTCATACACAGCCTATTAGGGAAGCATGCCTGGAGCTCAAGTAGTCACTCAGGCTACTATAGCCATGACGTTAAGCTACTGCTTGAGTTGGCACTGGTATTTTTTCAGGCATGCAGAATACAAGAGCTGTGGGTCACAAGAGTCACACCACTTGTCCTGACTGTTAAATCTGGTAGGACATGAGCCTACCAGATTTAACATTTTCCTTACCAGTTTTGGGTCTTGCTTTGGTCCCATTCCTTAAAAAATATTTTAGTTAATTAATTTATTTTTAAATATATTTGGTTGTTGCAGAGTCTCACTATGCAGCTCAGACTCATGGTGATCCTCCTGCTTGAAGACTCCGAAGCACTGAGATTAAAGGTACCTGGACTCTGGCTAGCTCAATCCACCCTGGGGATGGGGTGGTTTGTGGTGCTAGGGATTGAACCATGGTCCCTGTGCTTCCCTAAGCAGGCACTTTAGTCTGCTGAGCTATCTCACCAGCCCCAGTTCCATTCCTTTTTATCCTATTTCTTGTCCCTTTTGGAATAGTTAACATTTACTCTGTACCATTGGATGTCAGAAAAATTTAACTTTCTTTTGATTTGTGCAAGTGCTCACACCTGGGCTGACCTTCAAACCAGAGAAGAATTTGAACTTGGACTTTGCAACAATGCTGACTTTGATGACTCTTAGGGATGGACGAAATGAACTTTGCATAATGCGATGGACATGTGCCTTTTGGGGGACTTATTAGATCTCAACCATAAAAACAGAATTGTATGTTCTCTCTCTCCATATCTATGAATGACAGCTTGAAACAAATAATACTAACCTTATTTTTATAACATTCCTAATACATTATCTTGGTTTTTAATGACTTACGTATATGTGTTAATTCATTACAAGGTTATATATAGTGTGCATTCTATACACAAACTTTAAAAAAACTGTAATAATGCCACTATTAGTACTAAGAGACCACTGGTTCTTTCCATCTACATACTATCAATGTACGAACAAAAATACAGTTTTTATTTTTTTTATGTTTTATTTTTATTTATTTATTTTTTTTGCCTTTTTGAGACAGGGTTTCACTATGCAGTTCAGGCTGGCCTTGAGCTCAGTTTTGTAGCCCAGGCTGGTCTCGAACTCCCACGGATCCTCCTGCCTCAGCCTCCCGAGTGCTGGGATTATAGGCGTGAGCCACCACGCCCGGCAAAAATACAGTTTTTAAAAGTCACTAGAAATAAAAATTCTTGGTAAAATTATGCCATAACTTTATACACATTAAATTCATTTGCTTTGTTTTGTTGTGGGGTATTAACTTTCTCTTCCTTTTTAATTGTTTTCAATTTTTCAAAAAGGTTTATAAATTGCTCCTTGTAGAGTTCTTTTTCCCCTAAGTTGTTGGTTTTTTAATTCTTTCAAAGGCGCCAGGGGGCCGAGGATATAGCTCAGTAGAATAAGCATCTGCCTGGCAAGTGCAAGGTCCTGAGTTCAATCCCTGGTACCACAAAACAAATAAATAAATAAAAACTCCTATTTGGGGCCCAGCGGGATGGCTCAGTGGTCTAAAGCACCTGCTTGGGAAAGCTTGGGCGGCTTCAGGGACTGCAGTTCAATCCCCGGCACCACATGCTGTGCCAGCCCTGCCCTCGGGGCAGGCTGAGCCGGCCATAAGAATGAGTGAATAAACAAATACAGGTTCTGAAACAAGAAAAAAATAAATAACATAAAATAAAAAATTCTTAAAAAAAAAAAAGGTACCAGGCACATGGGGGGGAGGGCAGGAAGATAGCTCGGTGGAATAAGTGCTTGCCTGGCAAGCATAAGGTCCCAAGTTCAATCCCTGGTACCACAAAAGATAAACAAACAAACAAACAAACAAACAAAAACAAGGTACCAGGCACAAAACAATCACACTTCATAGTATTTTGCATTGAGAGCTCATTAAATTTATAAGAAAAACTGAGGAAAATTAGCAGCTGTGTGCTGGTTACTTCACATATAGGAATAACATCTCTTTTTGCTCAAATATAGCTTTTTCAATGCTAAAAATATTTTTCGCACATTTGTTAGGTTTATACTTAAATATTCTTATGTAGCTATTAAAATGTATTTCCTTTGGAGACTACACATGTTATACACCAATTTCTTGATCCCCATTTTTAAATCTGCTGGAATTTTTATGCAGACTGCACTAAATTTTAGATGAATTTCAAGTGAATTTGTATGCTACAGACACTGATTCCCACTGATTTAAAAGACTGAACAACTTGATTTTCTGTGCAGAGGTCTCCTACAATTTTTGTTAGACTTATTCTGATGTATATGGAATTTTTAAATTGGCAAAAAATGTTTATTAAATTCTATTTTCTAATTACTGTTGCTAATAAAGACATGATTGATTTTTGTAGACGAACAAGTATCCAGTGACTTGCTGAAATGACGTATTAATTTAAAAAGTTTACATTTAAGTAATCTTTTTACTTTTTACACACAAATCATGTCATCTATAAATAAAGTTTTATATCTCCCTTTTCAATTTTTCCCCCTTGCTTATCTACACTGTATAGGATCCCCTAGTCATTGGTTTTGGTCTCAGTGGGTTTTTCTGACACATTAATAAATGATGGGAGAAAGTCTTCACTGCTTATTACAGAGTATCTGTTGACCCCTTAAGGTTATAGAAGTTTCCTTCTTGTCTTAGTGTGCTGAAAGACTTTGCTTTTTGTCTTTTTGAGACAGTTCAGGCTGCCCTTGAGCTCAATTTGCAGCCCAGGCTGGTCTCAAATTTACAATGATACTATAGCTTCATCCTCCTGAGTGCTGGATTACAGGCATGTGCGAACACACCTGGCTAAGACTTTTAAATTATGAAAAGGTTTCAAATAATATCAAACATTTTTCTATTTATAGAAATGATCACTTGACATTATGCATAATTATACCAATATAATGAATAACACTGATTTTAAAATGCTAAATCAAGTCCAGGAAGATGACATTCTACCCTACTTATTACTGAGGTTTGAGTCCATGCAATTTTAAAAGTTCTACATCTATTTTCACTTAAAAACTGATTTTGGAGCTGGGGAGATAGCTCAGCAGTTTAAGAGCCTGCCTGGCAAGTGCAAGGACCTAGGATGGATTCCTGGTACTATATGCCATGCCTGCCTGCGCTGACCTGGCCACTGAAAGTGGGTGTGGTGGCATACACCTGTAATCCCAGTGCTGGGAAGGCTGAGACAGGAGGATCAATATAAGTCTGAGCTGTGTAGCAAGAACCTATACCAAAGAAAGAAAGAGAGAGAGAGACAGAGACAGAGACAGAGACAGAGACAGAGACAGACAGACAGAGAGACAGAGACAGACAGACAGAGACAGAGACAGACAGACAGAGACAGAGACAGACAGAGACAGAGAGAAAGGCAGGCAGGCAGGCAGGCAGGCAGGCAGGCAGGCAGGCAGGCAGGCTGGCTTTTAAAAACTGATTTTCAATGTTGCTTTTGTAAAAAGGCCCTTGTTGGGCTTTTTAATCAAAATTAAATGTGAGCTCATAAAAACAGGTTAAGTATTTCTGGGAGTGGTGGTACACAGCTGGAGTCCCAGAACTCTAGAAGGCTGAGGCAAAGATTCTAAGTTCAAGTTCAGCCTGGGTAACTTACCAAGACTCTCAGGAAAAGGAAAAACAAAAAAAAAAACTGGTAATGTACTTTAGTTGGAAGGTCCTGGATTCAATCTCTCACTGACACCCTCAACACAAGAAGTTAACTATGTAGATTCTATTTTCCATTAGATATATATGTTATTTTTCTGAAAGTTTGAGAGAAATTCACCAGAAGTGCTATGGTTTTCTGGATGAAAAGGTATGAAATTATAGATTTACTTTGTTTTCTAGATACTGGATCATGCAGATTTCTTACATATGTCTGCCAGTTTGGGTATAATTTTTTAAAAGAATATATATAAAATTGCAAAATTATTTGTATTAAAGTTTTCACAATATTCTATTGTAAAGAATGGTGGCTCTCAGTGGGTTAATTTTATCCTAGCAAAAGAAGCTCCAGTTTGGGGCTGGGGAGATAGCTCAGTAGAATAAATGCTTGCCTAGCAAGCTCAAGGGCCTGAGTTCAATACCTGGCTGCACGCAAAAAAAAAAAAAAAAAAAAAAGAAGCTCTAGTTTAGCCTTTAATTTAGCCTTTAATCCACCCATGTTAACATGTATCACTCCTGCACCTTCCCTACCCTTGGTAGGATGCTGTAACTCCTTCACTCCTTCCCCACCCTTAAGATGTAGTAAACATAAAAGTCAAAACACGGAAACAGAACTAATTATAAAGAAGAATCCTGTGAATTTTTGTAACAATCAAAGGCTTCCATCCTGGTTACCATGGAAACCAAGAAGGTATTAAACAGAGATGAAACAAAGAATAAGGCCAGACATGTTTCTGGTCTATAAGGAATGGAGAAGCACATTCAGATGCTGGCTAGACATTTAAGATCTGTAATTCAGGCAGTATCTGCCAGCTTTTTTAAATTTTATTTTATTTATTTATTTTTTTTGTGGGACCGGGGTTCAAACTCACGACCTTGCACTTGCCCAGCAGGCACTTGTGCCTCAGAGCTATCTCCCCAGCTCCCTCTGCCAGCTTTATTAATAAATTTTTTTTCCAATATTCAGTCTGACATGGAAATAGTCTCACTGTTTCACTATAGAAGAGTACATTTGTGGTTACTCAGGTGATCCAGTTTAGGGATGAGAAAACTACTTAAGATTCAATCTGACTAGCACACCATGAAATGGAAAAGTGATTTAGCTTTGAGTACTAATGTCAAAGGCTTCCTTTAGAAGTTAGTCTCACTTCTTAACAGTTCAAATCAAATCAGAGCATACAATGATACACACGAGACAGCAGTAGGACAGTCTGATTTCATCTTAGAATAAGGTCAAAGGTTGCTGTATTCTTAATTCTGCAAATGCCTACAAAAAAGTGAGATGTTCAAAAATTACATTAACCACCTAACTCTCTTAAGAAAGTAAAGAGTAGGGACCAAGGAAATAGCTCAGTAGAATAAGCACTTGCCTGGCAAGCACAAGGCACAAGGGCCTAAGTTCAATTCCCAGTCCTAGGGGGAAAAAAAATTGAGGCTGGGGAGATAGCTCTGTGGCACAAGTGCATACCTGGCAAGTGCAAGGTTGTGAGTTCAAACCCCAGTCCCACAAAAAAAAAAAAAAGAAATAAAAGTAGAAAGTACTTCCTGAAATAAAAACTTGTTCCAAATAACTAAAAAGAAAAAGCATTAAGCTCCAGGTTATTTTTTACTTGTAATCACCTTGTATGTTTCTATGTTTCTCCCTCCTCTTTCCCTCTAGTCTAGGGCACAGACTCTAAATGTTCAGTCTATTGACTAAATTCAGTAAAAAGGAAAAAACATTTGAAAATCATGGTCCCTTTTTCAAAAACTTTAATTTCCTAGTGAACTGTGTAAAAAAGAATCACCGAATTGGGATATATGTAACTATGTCATGTTTCACATTCTCTCAAGATGCAGAAACAGGTTTGAGATGAAAATGTATGAACTGGTTATATAGCTCTGATTCTACTTAATAAAATCTCTAAAAGATCACAGCAATAGAATTGCCTTGAGTGTTTAAAACCATTACATTTAAAGTTGAAAATGAAGCATATCGATAAACAATTCAGCATTCTTACCACAATCATTTCTGAAGGCTCTAATACAAGACAATCACATCCTCTTTTTCCTCCAAACTGCTTACCAAAACTATAAAAACAGAAAAACAATTTTATAAGAATATCAATATAGGAAAAAAAAACAATAAAAAATTCTAAAATGTTAACCAGGAAATTCTGATCCTTCTCTTACCACTAAAAAACGAAATGAAACCAAACACACAAAAAACTTTCCTCTTAGTTACCCAGAGGAAATAGATTCCAATACAGTCTACATGAAAATTCTTTTTGAATGTCTTTATCCTTAGTCCCTAAAAGTGGTTATACAAGATACTTGCGTAATTTCAAATTTTACACATCTGTCAATTCATGTTGGATTCCAAAGAAAACACACCCAATAAAGAGTGACAGTTACAAATGTTTTATAAAAACAAATTATTGTGGGCTTTTTTTTTGGTTTTGTTTTGTACTTTAGGGAAGGGTCTATAGCGTGTTCAGGGTCTCATTACTAGATTGGAATAATAGTGATCTGTCTGTTTAGAGCCTCCCAAGAGCTGGGAATACAGGTATATGCCACCATGCCCAGTCTCAACTGCTGGCTCAGTACATGTGGGGCGGGCCCTCTGCAGGCACAGAGATCAAACCCTCGGCCGATGCACCTGCTTGGAGGTGCTTTACACTTAGCTATTTGGCCTGCCCAAAATTATTGTGTTAGATAACAGACATTAAAAAACTTTATTAAGATTTGAGGAAGTAAAGAAATACAGGGCAGCAGTCTTAAGTGCCTGCCTGGCAAACAAAAGGACCCAGGTTTGATCCCTGGTACTATATGCTGTGCCAGCCCTGGAATCCCAGGTGTGATGTGCCAGGCCAAAACAGCCTGGTGGCACACACAATCCTGGAGAGGCTGAGACAGGAGGATCACTATGAATCTGAGCTGTATAGCAAGAACATGTACTTATTAAACAAATAATAAAGATTTTAAAAATATAGGGAAACACAAAGATAACTAAAAAGAGTACTGCAGTCACTGGTTATCTCTTTGGAAAAATACTAAAGCTAGATCAATGCCAAAAGAAAAATCTAAAAATTTTTATATTCATGGTGAGGCAGATTTTTAAGCAAATAGTAAAGAAAACAATTATTAACATAATGAAAAGTTTTTTTTTTAAAAGATAATTTTAAATAAGTGAACAATTTTTAAAAACTTGCAGATTAGATAGGACAGAAAGGGTTAAAGTATACACAGTGTGCTTAAAGAAATTATAAAGTGACTTAAACTATTATAATTCTTTAAATTAGTACTATGGCAAACTATTTTTTAAATTTATAAATAATACTCCAAAACAACCAATGGGAAAATAACAAAAACAAAATACAAAAAAATTCCTTAAACAAATAAATGATTTATAAAGGAAATTATGCAAATTATGACAGTGACAAAGTATACTTACACAGGCTCTATATAATAAAAACAATTATCTAAAAAGTACAGTCAATATACAATTGCAACAATACTCTAATGTATATAAGATCACATCTTAAACATAACTCATCACTTTCGTTTCTTATAAAGCAGAACTCTCTCTCTTTTTTTTTTTTTTTTTTGCAGAACTGAGAATCAAACTCAGGACCTTGCACTTACCACTTACTTGCCAGGCAGGCAAGTGCCCCTGAACTATCTCTCTGGCCCCAGAACTCTTATTTTTAGCTTTCCCCATTCTTACATTACCTGATACATAAAAGCAAACATAACACATGTAGTAAAAGTTCTGAGACACTGGAAAGTAGGACAGAGCCATATTCCCTAAGAAAAAACATTTTCTATCTACATGTAACTTCTAGGCTCTAACATGAGAAGAAATAACCCTAACAATGCCTGACAATGAGTCAAGTGACAAAGTTTTGCAGGTGTGGGTAATGGGATTAAAAGAAAGATGTTTTGAATTTGCATGTCACAGTATCAGAAAGGAGGGAACAGGGGAAGAAAGAACAAACAGGCATGCATGAATGCAGGTGTGAGCTGCTCTTATGTGTACTTTTCTACCTTCAAAAAAGGGCCTGTGATTGCTGGTGAGTACTGCACTGTTTTTACAAAACAAGCTAAAAGTCTAAGTGGACAATGAATATGAACATTAAGTATATCTAAAATGTGCCAATAAAATTAAATCCAGAAAACAAAAAGTCAAAGTAGGGCCAGAGAGAAAGCTCAGTGGGCTAAACACTTGTTTAGGCAAGTGTAGGGACTGGGGTTTGATTCCAGGCACCACATGTAGTGCCAGGCCTGCCCTGTGTGTTCTGAGCCAGCCACTGAGACTGGGCATGGTGTCACAGGCCTGTAATCCCAGTTCTGGGGAGGCTGGCGGATCACTACATGAGTCCACACTGTGTAGTGAGACCCTGTAACAAATACATTAAAAAAAAAAAAAAAGTCAAAGTAGAAAAACTATAGGAGAGGGCCCTCAGAACTGTATTCCCTTAGTAATGTGACAGATTAACCCTACTATATTTGCCCAAACAAATTTAAAAGACTCAAAAAATAATCAAATGGAATGCAATTAGCTACACAAGCTGGCAGAACAAAACCCAATGCTGTCTGATATTCAAGAAAACAACAACAAAACAGGCAAGCAAAGGAACAGAACTAATTCATACCCTAGAGAGCCAATCAGAATAGATACAAAACTGTCAGAAGGCAATCAACAAACAAGGAAATAAAAATAGGTATTTCTAAGTATGGTCTATATGTTCAAAAAGAGAGATAAAGAGCAACATATGCACAGAAACAAAGCGAATTCGAGACCAGCCTGGACTGCAGAGTGAGACTATGTCTCAGCCTCCCTCACCCCAAATGTGGATATTCCATCACATCACCTATGCAGAATATACTGTGTGACAGAAAAATATCATGAATGTTTATAATTTAAAAGTATTAAACTGCTATTAATTCCTCTTGAAATACTTGCCCTAGTTTCAAACATTCTTCTTTTTTTTTAATTTTTATTTTGTTTATTTATTTATTTTCTTGTTTCAGAACCTTTGTTTATTCACTCATTTTTATGGCCGGCTCAACCCACCCTGAGGGCAGGGCTGGCGCAGCATGTGGTGCCCGGGGATCAAACCGCGGTCCCTGAAGCCGCCCAAGCTTCCCCAAGCAGGCGCTCTAGACCACTGAGCCATCCCGCTGGGCCCCGTTTCAAACATTCTTACACCATCATTTTTTTGCTGGAGTAGTTCTACAAGTCTTCTTTTGTGTCTGTCTGTCTGTCTGTCTGTCTGTCTGTCTGTCTGTCTGTCTGTCTGTCTTTCTTTCTTTCTTTCTTTCTTTCTTTCTTTCTTTCTTTCTTTCTTTCTTGTCTTTTTGAGACAGAGTCTCACTGTGCAGTTCAGGCTGGCCTTGAGCTCACTTTTTGTAGCCCAGGCTGGTCTCGAACTCACACCGATCCTCCTGCCTCAGCCTCCCGAGTGCTGGGATTATAGGCTTGCGCCACCACGCCTGGCTTCTTTTGTGTTTTTATAAGCTGTGATTTTTTTTTTTTTTTTTTTTTTTTTTAAAGCAGTGAATGCTACTGAGGAGTACCATACAATGGAAAGCTAGGCTCATGAAAACTTGTTGGTCTAGGCTGGGGATACAACTCAGCAACACAGCACCGGCCTGGCAAGCAGGAGGTCCTCAGTTCAATTCCTAGGACCAAGGATAGGACAGGACCAAGGAGAGGACTGGACAAGAAATAAGAAAATTTTTGGTCTGTCCTCATCCATTTTACACACTAGATCTCACACAAATTGGCTCTTCTCTAAAGTTAAAGAGACCTTAAAAGGTAAATGTTTTGCTGAATCAATTCAGGAAGAAGCGAGGGAATAATCTGAGGGGAATAGCAATGCGTCTTTCACTATAGTGTGAATTACAAAATTTAGATATCCACTGTACTTTTCAATCACCCTCTCATATATAAGGTCCGGTTGTCTTTTCTTTTTGTTTAAACAATGTTAAAATTGATGAGTACCTTCAAAAAATTCAGTTTGATCTACTCACTAGAGAATCTCCTCTTTACTTTCTATCAGTATTAACATCAAGTTTTGGTCAACATTTAGATTTAAAAAAACTAGTAAGGCTACTCAAATAGATACTCTATAATTTTATTACTTTTATTAAATTTATCAGCTGGTATACTGAAATAAAGAAATACTTTCCTTCCTTAACTATTCGAGTTCCTGAAACTATAGTTTATACAACATAGACAGAATAAATACTTCATAGACATGATGACTTGAAGCAAATCCTGTAAGTTCCACTTAAAAAGCTACTAGAAATATGTGAATTTAGCAAGAATAAGGTTATATGCTTAAAATTCAGTATCTTTAAAAACTGTTTTAGAATACATTTATATATAATTAGAAAATAAAAGTACTTTTATTTCATTAAAAATAGCTGACACTAAAGAGATAAATTATCAACTATATGTATTACATGCAAAATTATAAACAAAGCTGTAGATGGTGCTATTGCCTGCAGTCCCAGGGACTTAGAGAAGAGGAACACTTAAGCCAAGGAGTTTAAGTCCAGGCTGGGGAACTTAGAACAACATTGCTTTAAAAAAAAAAAAAAAAAAAAATTGGAGCCCGGCAGGATGGCTCAGTGGTCTAAAGCCCCTGCTTGGGAAAGCTTGGGCGGCTTCAGGAACCGCGGTTTGATCCCTGGCACCACATGCTGTGCCAGCCCTGCCCTCGGGGCGGGCTGAGCTGGCCATAATAAAAATGAGTGAATAAACAAACAAAGGTTCTGAAACAAGAAAAAATAAAATAAAATAAAATAAAATTCAAAAAAAAAAAAAAAAAGAGGAAGTGAATGCCCAAATCCAAAGACCCAATCCAAAATTGGGCATCTGAAATGAAGACCTACTTCTTAGAGGAAGAAATACAAATAGCAAATACATGAAAAAATGTTTCACATCATTAGTCATTTGAGAAATGCAAATTAAAACAACACTGAAACATCATCTCACTCCAGAAAGAATGGCTGTCATAAAGAAATCCACTAACAGCAAATGCTGGAGAGGCTGTGGGGAAAAAGGAACCCTTCTCCACTGTTGCTGGGAATGTAGACTGGTATAACCGCTATAGAAATCAGTACAAGACTCCTCAAAAAACTAGGCTTAGCAGTCCCATTCAACCCAGCTATTCCCCTTCTGGATATTTTTCTGAAAGTACTGAAAGTATCATACCACAGTCAGACAGGTGCACTCATGTTTACAGCAGCACAAGTTTTCATAGCCAAGTCTTGGAAATAACCAAAACATCCATCACCTGAGGAATGGATAAAAACGATGTGGTATTTTTATGTGATGGAGTATTACTCAGCTATTAAAAAAAAAAGACAAACTTGAGGCCTTTACAGGTAAATAGATGCAACTAGGGGCTATGTTCATAAGGGAAATAAAACTGACTGACATATGTAAAAATGTTATTGTCTCCTTAATGTAAGAACCTGAAAGAATAATAATTAAAAAAAACCCTGAAAGATATAATAGATATAGTGGGTGCTCGCCTCCCCCACTGCACTCTCCAGGGTCAGTATCATCTCAGATGAAGGAAAGGAGAGAAACCATGGCTTTGATATGGGTTGGAAACTGCGGGACCGTAAGAGACTATCCAGACTTTAGCCCATCAGTGGATGCTGAAGCGATCCATAAGGCAATCAGAGGCATCGGAACCGATGAGAAAACACTCATCAGCATTCTGACTGGGAGATCCAATGCACAGTGGCAGCTGATTGTGAGGGAATATCAGGCAGCCTATGAGAAGGAGCTGAAAGACGACCTGAAAGGGGACCTCTCCGGGCACTTGGAGCATCTCATGGTGGCTCTTGTGACTCGCCCAGCAGTGTTTGATGCAAAGCAGCTAAGGAAGTTCATGAAGGGCACTGGACAGATGAAGATGCCTTGATTGAAATCCTGACTACCAGAACAAGCAGGCAAATGAAGGAGGTCTTGCAAGCCTACTACACAATTTATAAGAAGAGTCTTGGAGATGCCATCAGTTCTGAAACATCTGGTGACTTCTGGAAAGCTCTATTGACTTTGGCAGATGGTAGAAGAGATGAAAGTCTAAAAATGGATGAACATCTGGCCAAAAAAGATGCTCAGATTCTCTATAATGCAGGTGAGAACAAATGGGGCACGGATGAAGATAAATTCACTGAGATCCTGTGCTTACAGAGCTTTCCACAGCTGAAACTAACATTTGATGAATACAGAAATATTAGCCAGAAGGACGTTGAGGACAGCATTAAAGGAGAATTATCGGGGCATTTTGAAGACCGGCTGCTGGCCATAGTTTATTGTGCGAGCAACACCCTTGCTTTTCTAGCTGACAGACTGTGCTGTGCTTTGAAGGGTGCTGGAACTGATGAGTCTACTCTAAACTGAATAATGATTTCCAGATCAGAAATTGACCTTTTGGACATTCGCTGTGAGTTCAAGAAGCACTGTGGCTATTCCCTATATTTCGCCATAAAGTCCGACACTTCTGGAGACTAGGAGAGCACACTCCTGAAGATCTGTGGGGGAGACGACTGAGGCAGGCTCATCACCCATGCGCACCTGCTTCCACCAAGGTCTTTTCCAGCGGCTCAGCTTTCTTTTCTCCTATGATATTTAAAGTACATCCAGGGGCCCGGTGGGATGGCTCAGTGGTCTAAAGCCCCTGCTTGGGAAAGCTTGGGCGGCTTCAGGGACTGCGGTTCGATCCCTGGCACCACATGCTGCACCAGCCCTGACCTTGGGGTGGGCTGAGCCGGCCATAAAAATGAGTGAATAAACAAACAAAGGTTTTGAAACAAGAATAAAAATAATAAATACAATAAAAAAAAAAAAGTACATCCAAGTGTAAAACAGCAACTTCTTTGCCTCACAATAATTCTCTTTGTTCCACAGAACAACAAAAACAAAAGTGTAACTCATTCATGATGCAGCTTAAAAGTGAAATTTTAAATGATAGTAAGAGTTTGTGGCCAGCCAAATTAAATCTGCTGTGGTCAGCAGATTAAAGTGTCTGCTTAGGCAGCCACAGAGACTGGGGTTTGATCCCCAGTGTACCATTCTGGCTCTGCCCCCAGGGCATGCTGAGACAGCAAATGAGACTGGGTGTGGTGGTGCGTGCCTGTAACCCCAGTGCTTGAGGGGCTGAAAACAGAGAATCGCTACAAGTCCAGTCTGTGTAGTAAGACCCTGTAGATCCTGTATTAACTATACAATAATTAAAAAAAAAAAAAAACTGCAAATATTTCTGCTTCAGGAATAACAATCTAAATCATTAAATATAAAGAAAAGTAGTAAAACTGGTTGCTTTTGTTCCATATGACTGATCTACTTGTTTTTCGAGTCTGCTAAAATTATGCGGTATCTAGTGCCAACAACTAATATACTGTCTTAAAACACATATTTGTAAAAGCTGTTACTGCTTTTAAATTTTTTTATCTACTTTGTTAATCAAGGTCTTTGAGAACATTAAAATGTAGATGTACCATGAAAAAAAAAGATATAACAGATATAGCAAACTGGGAAGAAACTGAATATAAGAATAACAAATATGAGGAGAAAGAAAAAAGTAAAAAGGGGGGGAAAAATCATGTAAGTATATACATAGGATAGCTGAGATGATCATATTACTAGTTTCTGTTTATTTTTTTTTAAACAGCGGTAATGTTTTAAAATTTTTTACTTTAATTCTTTATGTTAATCTCTGCAATCTGAGCAACTATATCAAAGACAACAATGTGCAACATAGAAACCATGGCAGAATGCCTCTCATCTTGCTCTTCTAAATGTATACTATTTATAATGTCTTATCAATTATTATACTTTCTTTAAAATCAATTAAAAATAATAAAGTAGATAGGTCAAGAAAAAATTATTATTATTATTTGTCTTTTTGAGACAGGGTCTTGTTATGCAGTTCAAGCTGGCCTTGAGCTCACTTTTGTAGCCCAGGCTGGTCTTGAACTCACACTGATCCTCCTGCCTCAGCCTCCCCAGTACTGGGATTACAAGCGTGCATCACCACACCCAGCTAAGAAAATTATTAAGGTATATTAAAAGCAAGAGTTAATGTTCAATTGTTTGTTCAACCTTGCAGAGCTGTATCTGTTAATCTGAGCAACAGATCTGACAATAAAAATACGTAACAGCCATTGTTGATTTGCTATTCTTGTTTTGAAAGCATGTACTATATGTACTGTTGTATGTTACTTTCTGTCTTTGCTTTTACTCTTTAAAATAAAACAAATTTTACAAAAGAGGGAGCAAAAAGATAATCAGAAACTATAAAACCCTGCTGTGAGAATTTAAAGAAAACCCAAATAAAGAGAGATATCCTGCTTACAGAGTGAAATACTTATCATTATTACTATGACAATTTTCTCTAAATTGTTCTACAGATTTAACATACTATAATTACAAATTAAAACCCCAAGACTGGGTGTGGTGGTGTTCATCTGTAATCCCAGCACTTTGGGAGGCTGAAAATAGGAGGATTACTATGAGTCCGATTTGTGTAGTGAGGCCCTGTACACCCTGTAGACCCTGTCCTAAATACAGGAAAAAAAAAAAAAAAACCTAGAAAACTGCCCTGGAATATGTTATGAGAGCCCCAAATTTACATGTGACAGTCAAGGGTGGTGCTACACATCTGTAATGGCAACATTTGGAAGGCTGAGGCAGGAGGATCATTGGAAGCTTGAGGCCAGCCTGGGCTATATAATGAGACCATATCTCTCTCAATCTCTTAATCAATCAAACATAAACCTAAATAAAATTTACAGGGGAATGTAAAGAACGTAAGATAGCTAAAATAATTTCACAACAGATAAACTTCAGAACATGCTGTTCAGGATAGAGTATTCTGGGCAATGGATCAATGAAAAAATGCAAACCACACACATAGTTCAACTACTTTTTACCACAAAGTTATCAAGGGTAGCCAGGCGTGGTGTTTAACGCCTATAATCCCAGAAGTTGGGAGACTGAGGCAGGAGATCAGTGTGAGTTCGAGAACTTTTGTAATAATGGTGCTAGAAAAACAGGTACTAGTACAGAAGAAAAAAAGAAAGTTAATCTAAGATCATAAAAAAAATTAGAAATCAGAGATAGGGACAAAAACATACCTATTAAAAGTCTCATGAGGAGTACATCTTTTATACCAGAGATAGTGTTATGGTTTGTGTCTAGTTGTCCCCTCAAAGCCTCATGCAGTCATGGTTCAGGGACTTCTAGAGTTTAAGACTAACTCATGGTCCACTGCGATTAGGTCTTAATACTGCTGGGATTATGGATGTGGTCTGAGGCAGATATCCTGAGGTAGAGAGCCTGAATATGACAGAGACAGAGAAACAGACTCTGTTGCTCTGGTCAGCTGGTTGCCTCTGTTGCCCTTTTGTTGCTGTTCAACCAACATAAACTGATGCTCTCTGCCCTGTTCCACTCAGCCTTGGACCCAGTTGAATGTGGACTGAAACCTCCAGTAACTGTGAGCTGAATAAACCTTACCTTCCTTCATTTTGGGTGTTGGGTATCGTCCCAGCAACTAGAGAAGAGTAAATGAGAAAGACAGGAAGTCCAATTCTATGTGTAGAATTTTACCTTGAATGGCTTCAGATTTCATCATCTCTGTGCATGTTTGTTTATTTTTACTTATTCATTTATTTTTTCTGGGCTAAAGAGCCTTTCCTGCCTTCCATGTATTGGGATTCTTTTAAAAGAAAACTATTTATTTATGTTACAGCCAGCTCAGCCTGCCCTGGGGCTGGCGCAGCATGTGCTGGGGATCAAACCGAGGTCCCTGGGGTTGCCTAAGCAGGTGCTTTAGACCGCTAAGCTATCTCACCAGCTCTGTGCATGTTTATTTAATGGTCTTGTGGTTTTTGTACATTGTTTCTTGATTTATAAATCAATAACTCATCCTATATCCCAGGGATAACTGGTCATGGGATGGCACATATTCCTGCATTTAGCTTGCTATTATGTTGTTAGAGAACTCTGTATATATATTCTTGATACCAACCTGGAACTTTTCTTTCTTGTCATGTCTTTATAGCTTCAAATTGGTGGCAGTAATATAAATCTCACAAAAATAAGTTCAAAGCATTCTCTCTTGCTCTACTTTCCAAAGCGTTTGTATATGACATCTAATAATGCTTCTCTGTCTTTAAAAGCATTCAGTAATAAAAGTCATCTGGCCTTGTGGTTTTATTTGCACTTGAAGTTTTGTTTTTCTTTTTTGAGAGTGTTTTGGCAACATATGTCCCTGTAATACTTGCCCAATTTGTTAATATGTATTTCATAAAAAGCTTTGCAATACTAATTTCTACAGCAAAAATATATCCCCTACCTTCATGTATGATTTTGTAATTTGCTTGCTTTTTTCTATAATTTCATTTTTTAACTACTTATTTGGTATAGGGTCTCACTACGTAGCTCAGACACATAGTGACCCTCCTGTCTTAGCTTTCCCCAGGATGGGTTACAGGCATGTGCCAGCTTGATGGGGGTTCAGCTTGGCATGTGGTACCAGATACCAAATCCAGGTCCTTGCATCTGCCAGTCAGGTGCTTAGACTACTGAGCTACCTCTCTAGCCCCTCTTAATGTTTTTGAAAGTCAGTTTTGACTTCTAAGAAGATAGGAAAGCAGTAAGCAGCAACAAGTCAGCCTCTTTAAGATTCAGAATCCAAACAATGCAAAATAACACCTTGAAGAAGAAAAGGAGGGAGATGCATCCCTGGGATCCAGAAAGCAGTGGAAAATTGAAGTCTAAAAGAAACTAAAGAGACAGACTATAACAGAAAAAGGGGCAGTCCGTACTTTCTCTCTGGCTCTTGGCTTGTGAGAAAGGAAGATCAAATCTAAAGAGACAGAGTGAAAGCAGGAGACACAGAGAGCTTCGGGGAGAAACACCTCAGTGAAATGGAGCAGTGGATGCTGTGTACTGCAACAGCTGGTGACTCTAGTCCAACTGCCCACTACATGCCCTGGAGAGAGTGTTTGGTTGGATGACATTTATGGAGGGCTCAACTGAACCTGGAATGCACAATAGCCTCAGGTTGGCTTCCTCTCAGGGCTCCCAGTGCTAAACCCGAACTATGACTAGATGAGGACAGCCTTGGTGGACATCCATGGTCAGGGAGCTGTGGTCAGGCCAGCAAGAGACACCCAAAGTATTACAAGCTAAACACTTCAGCCCACCCACATGACCAGAGGCCAGGTTCAGCCTGAATTCCAGAGGACTTAGAAGTCCCGAAACTGGCACTGTGCCTTAACTCTATAGCTTGGTGGCAATTACCCAGCACAGAATTGAGCTCTGGCCACCTCCTCCTTTTTCTACCAGTGAGTAGTCACATCTTTTTTTTTTTTTTTTTTTTGTGGGACCAGGGTTCGAACTCATGACCTTGCACTTGCCCAGCAGGCACTTGTGCCTCAGAGCTATCTCCCCAGCCCCCTTAAGTAGTCACATCTTAAACTGAACACCACTACAAACTGTAACCCTAGAAGATAACCACAGGCTTG